>JAXCLO010000046.1:13622045-13635081 GCA_035583995.1 Arremon aurantiirostris
AAATCAGGAATAACTCAGCAATTGAGAATCCTGTATGATCTCTAACTATACATCAGGAATAATTCAGCAATTGAATCCTGTATGGTCTCTAACTGTACATCAGGAACAACTCAGCACTTGCATCTTGTATGATCTCTACCTGTACATCAGGAACAACTCAGCAATTGAATCTTGCATGATCTCTAACTCTGCATCAGAAATAATTCAGCAACTGAATCCTGTATGATCTCTAACTGTACATCAGGAATAACTCACCAATTGAATCTTGTATGATCTCTAACTATAAATCAGAGATAACTCAGCAATGACTTTGCTGTAAGTGAGCAATGCCTGGTGATCACATCAGCAGCCAGGTTACAGAGCACACCAACATCCAACACTCAAAGTGCCAACAACTGCAAGTTACCCCTCTGCTGAAGCAATGCTTGAGCGTTGAGCTTGCCATGTAAGACACTTCAATAAATCCTGCACAAAACACATTTCAGTCTTTCCTCTTAAACTGAAGGGATTTTCCTGCCCTGCTTCTGCTTTTAACATCTTTTGCCTCTATCAATGTTCAGCATTAGTGAAATAATCAGCAATATTACAATGTGCTGTGCTTGTGCAGCTCTGCACCGTGTGGGTGTGTGCAGAGACACATTCAATACAGATACTAACCTGGTATAGTTTATTTACTGTCTATAATTAATTTATTACAATTTATTTCTGTCCCAGTAAGTGTAAGTAGGTACCAATAAGATAAGCCTTGGATTAGGGGCACTGTTAATTTTTAGGTTAAAGATCACTGTTAATTTTAGGTTGAAGATCCTCCAGACTCATCAGCTGCACTGAGGCAGTGCAGGACAATGGGGCAGAGATTCAGAGCAGGGAAATAAATGGTATCAGGCAGTACCCAGGGCACAGAAATACCGAAGATATGAGCCCTCCCCAGGGGGATCTGTCCCAGCAGCTCTCAGGGAGCTCATGGAAAGAGGAAAAGCTTCTTTTTGTGTCCTGGAATGTCTCCATGCAGGATGAGGGGTTGATGTCTCTGTAAAATATCATCCCCAGCCCTGGTGCAGCTGAGAACAGGGATGACTTTGATGATACTTGTCTCCCAACCTGAGAGCTTCTCGGTGTGCAGAACAATCCCCAGTTTTGCCCCATTCCATCACATTTCCAAGTCACAAACCAAATTAATTAGCGAGATTGTGGCACCTCCTCCTTAATCTCATTAGCAAGGACTAATGGCTGCAGAATCAATTATTTCATACAGATTACCGCCTCAACAGCACCAGCCTCTGCATCACACGGGCTCATCCTGAATTTCAACTCTGTTGTAATTTACTCCACTAGTTTAATTACAGCCCTTAATTAAGTCCCTTCTTTAATCAACTGTATAGCTGTGTCCATTCATGTATGGCAGCACATAAAATAAAAAACAAAGAGCAAATAACAAAGCCATGGGTCCAACACCAGGACTTGGCTGGCCCAACCTCTGCTCCAGGAACTGCCACCATTCCTTCCTTTGGAATGCCCACAGTGAGCTCAGAACAAACACAGAAACACACATTTTAGCTAAGGTTTACAAAACCATTGCTCAATTTCCATTCTGAGCTCATAACAAACACACAGAAACACACATTTTAGCTAAGGTTTGCAAAACCATGGCTCAATTTCCATTCTGAGCTCATAACAAACACACAGAAACACACATTTTAGCTAAGGTTTGCAAAAGCATGGCTCAGTTTCCATTCTGAGCTCAGAACAAACACACAGAAACACACATTTTAGCTAAGGTTTGCAAAAGCATGGCTCAGTTTCCATTCTGCAGTCCCTGAAAGTCCAGGGGATTTGTGATTACACTGACACACTTCATTGTTCACTCCTCTGTCAGCTCAGTGTCTGGGGCTCTGCATCTGCTGTATTTTCCAGAATAGATAATTTCATTTCCAAAGCAATAATTGATATTTTCCAGCTTCACTCTTCACTGTCATCACAAACAGTTTGCATTTCCTTCCAATGCAGTGTGGGAGTAACAAGTTTCTCCATTGGTCTCGACACATTCCTACTTTTGCTTTTTTTTGCTGATTTTTTTTTTTCCCACAGTGGTAAAAAAAACTTCTTATCATTTCCTGATAAAGAGCCCAAGTGGGTTTTTTCTCCAATTCTGTCTTTCATATTCTCATGCATAACTGATAAAACTATCCAGCGACTTTTTTTCTTTGAGACCTACTAGAACAAATGTACCAAAAGAGAATTAGCCACAAAAATGAGAAAAGCCAACACCCTCTCTGTATGCAAATTTCTTCTCTTAAATACAAAAAAATGAGACCATGGGAATCCTATTTCAGTGAGCAAATTAACAAAAGGTCAGAAAGCTTGATCTTTGTCGCTGGTGTACTCTGTCTGAAAGCTGAACTGCCTTTTAAATATTCATAAGGGAGCGCTGTAATTGCAGGTTGAGAGCTCTGTGTGCACAGGAGAGGAAACTGAAAATATTCATGACATGGGAGATATTCCACCAAAGGAAAATCCGGGCGAAGGAAGGGAGCCCTAACCTGGAATTTGCAGTGATCCTGAGGTTTTGAAAGCAAGCTGCCACTGGGAAATGGAAAGGGGGCTCCAAAAGAAAGATTCACAGCTCCCTGTTAAATAGTTTTTGGAAGCTTATAACAAAGATGCTCATTGGTTAGACAAGGCAACATCCCCAAATACTCCACTGATGACACCTGGTGGAGTTGCACAGGGTGTTCTGTCAGCTCCCTGAGCACATTGCAGAGCGCAGGGATCAAACTGTGGGACAGCGGTCATGGCAGTGGAGTTCCACTCTGAATTACCTGGATGTTTTTAAATGATATTCTATCATGTTCCTCCCACTCCAACAGCCACCTCTGCCAGCTGTGCCCCTGCTCAGCTGTAACCCAGGCTGCTCTGAACATCTATTACCCACTATCCAGCATTTCATTTGGGGCTGTGGAGCAGGTAAAGATTGCCCTGGCAGGTTCCTGGTGCAGCGTCCATTCAGACACGTGCACACTGAGCCTTCAGCTGCAAAGTGCATCCCAAAATCGGGGTCACAGAGCACAGAACTCACAGAACTCGGGGTTCCAGGCTCACAGAACTTGGAGTTTCAGACTCACACAACTCCCTGTTCCAGAGTCACAGAGCTTGGGGTTCCAGTGCCACAAAACTCCAGGTTCCAGACTCACAAAACTCACAGAACTCGGGGTTCCAGAGTCACACAACTTGGGGTCCCAGACCTCACCAGCTCTGCCCTGCTGAAGGGAACTCTCAGAGCTCATTGGGCAGAGCCCATGGAAGGAGAGGTGTCCTGGAGGGGGACAGACAGACAGACAGAGGGATGTCTGTGCTCCCTGGGGCTCTGGGCTAGCAGAACCGGCCACCCACACCCCTCACTGCTCTGTCCAAGGTGGCATTCCTGAATTCCATCTGAATTTCATTCCTGAACTCCATTTGAATTTCATTCGTGCATTTCATCTGAATTCCATCTGAATTCCATTCCTGAATTCCATCCCTGAATTCCACCTCAGAGCCTGCCACAGGTGCAGTGCAGGAGGGCAGGGCAGAGCTCAGTGACAGCTGGGACAGACAGACAGGGACCTGGACCTTCCAGCAGCTGGAATTCCAACCTGCAGATTCCAGCTGAAATAAAACCCTTTGTCCTGCTGCTTCCCCAGCTCTGGGGATGGACAGTCTCTGTGCCCTGAAATCTCCTGACACATTTCCCGTGACATTGGAACCCTTAATAATCGTGTTTTCCCCCAGCCTGGGCTGCCAGTGAAACCACCCTGGTGGCTGTCAGCTCTCTCACAGCACCCAGAATAAATGAGTGAGATGTGTTTGTCACCAGACAAAAACACCCTTGTGTCTCTGCTCCAGCATCAGCCAGACTGAACAATTCCCACCACGACAGCAGAGAGCAAACACTGCTGAAAATGCAGAGTTTGGCTTGTGGCTAATTACACACAGGCAGCTTGGGTGAATGGCGGTCTTGATTGCGAATGGGAAGACTGTTGATTTGATTTTTTAATAAATAAATTTAAAAATTAGAGCTCGCTTGTCACTTGCAGCTCAAAGTAAGGAAGAACAATAGGCAGCACTGGAGGCTGTCCAGGCATGCAATCCCAGCCCTGGAACAGAAACACCCAGAGCCTGCATCCCCAGAATGACAAAATGAATGCAGACAGCTGAGAAGAACAAAGCCCTGATAAGCAATAAAATGCTCCCACCAACCAATGGAGAACACTGCAGAGAAAGTATGATTTACTTTGATTTGGTGAGTGAACTATGTGGCAAAGCGAACTGTTTCCTTCAAAAATCAGCTAAGGAGGACTGGGCTTTTCTTTTTTTAATGGGAACAATAAAATCTTCAGCAACTACATTATATTAACTATATACTATTATACCTTATATATATATATATATATATATACAATATAAAATATATAAATTATATATATTATATATATATTTTATATATAAATATAAAAAATCTATTATATTGTATACTGTATATTATATTGTATATATAAAATATATATACAATATACAATATAAAATACATAAATTATAAATTATATAAATATATAAATTATAAAATATATAAATTATAAAATATAATTATATAAAATATATATAAAATATATATTTATATATTATATATAAATATATACATATAAATATATATATTTTATATATATTTTATAAAAATATATAATAACTACAAACTATTAAACTACTTTTCCACACTTTTCTCCATCAAGGTCCCCATGGCTCTGCGCTCCCCTTTTTGGAGCAGACCCTCTGGAGCCCCCTGGGCACACAAACCTCCCTCCCTCAATGAAACCCCACAAACCCAGCTCTGCTGGGACCTGCACTGACCAAACCCCAGCCTGCAATTCCTCCTGTCCCTTCTCCACCCTGCCCTGAATTCCCCTCCCTGATGCTCTCAGCACCACACTGGCCTGCCCTGCCAGTTTAAAACCTTCTCCATCCCTCTGATTCTCACAGAGGCTCCTGCTGGAGCTGACACCCATTCTGCTCAGCACTGCAGTCTGGAGGGCTCCCATATTTTTTTAGCTACTGTGCCAAATTGCTCTGAATGTAATTAGTCAAACACCTATCTGCAGAAATCTATCCCGAATGCAAAGTGAGAGCCTGCTGTCAAAGTTCTGATGATGAATTCGAAGCAACTTTGGTGCCTTCTGGGCAGGAAGCTCTGGTGCAAGTGACTCATGGTGCTGTGCTAATCTAACACCACTTCTAGCTGAAATCTCAGCAAGCAGAGTATGGCAGAAGGTGCCAGTAAATCCTGTGGCCAGAGCAAGAAATGGGATTCTTGGGAAAATACAAATCTGGCTATTAGAGGGAATCATTGCTTTATTTATTACTCTTTAGCACTGATATAAAACTTACAAGGATAAGCTAAGAATAAAGAGGCAAGAGACACGTCCATACTACTGAGATTTCTTCCATAAAGTATCAAATAATTTACCTCATTTACAAATTAGAAAAGCCATGTGTCACCCTGCAGGAGCTCCATATAATACATACAATAAATACATAAATACAATACTAGCCTTTTCCACGGGGCTGCTGGTTTTTATGTAAATGAATGATCTATTGGCCAGACCAGTTTTTCTCCCACTTCACACATGTAACTAATATATTTCTTACTGGAATTATCCCGCAGTGATACTGCCACAAGTCTAAGGAGAATCAGGCCTTTAAGCCCTAAGTATTATCAACACAAAATGCAAATCCTTTAAAAAGGATTTGAGGTGGCTTTTTATGAGAAAATGACGGTGAGGAAAATGTCTGACTGCCTCTGACACAAACAACAGGACACGAGCTGAGGATTCATCTCTGTGAAGAAATGTGAAACCCAAATGGAGCCAGAACTCATCTGATGGCAGCTGCTGTCTCTCAATGGCCAAACCAGCCTGAAATCCTCCTTCTGGCAGCACAGAACCCTCATTTGGCAAAAACAGAGGGGATCAAACAGCATCCTGAGCCTGTCCTGCACAGCCCAGGGCCTGTGCACCCTGCCCCAGAGCAGCCCTGGGAACAGCTCTGGGCAAAAAAGGGACGGTTCTGGGCAAAAAGGGACGGTTCTGGGCAAGGAGCAGAACCATTCTAGGCAAGGAGCAGAACAATTCTGGGCAAGGAGCAGAACAATGCTGGGCAAAAAGGAACAATTCTGGGCAAAGAGCAGAACAATTCTGAGCAGAGAGCAGAACGATTCTGAGCAAAGAGCAGAACGATTCTGCTCCCCTGCCACCCCAGCAGCCGGCCCAGGCCTGAGCTGATCACTGTAAATGATGCCAGCACCAGGTTTAATGGACCTGCCAAGGCAGAATGGCACCTGCAGGGAGGGAGCGTGCTGTGCCAGGCCAGGCCGTGCCAGGCCAGGCTGTGCCAGGGCCCTGCAGGGAGGGACCGTGCTGTGCCAGGCCAGGCTGTGCCAGGCCAGGCCACGCCAGGGCCCTGCAGGGAGGGAGCGTGCTGTGCCAGGCCAGGCCGTGCCAGGCCAGGCCGCGCCAGGGCCCTACAGGCTGCCCTGCCCTGCCCATGCCAGGTGAGCAGCCTGGCAGGCACTAATGGCACTAATGGCCCATCAGAGCTCAGCTCAGCCCCTGCAGAGCAGCCAGACTCATGTGCCCACACTGAGCTCCACTCTTATGGCCCAAGCCACCCCTCTACAGAAACACAGCTCCCTTCAGGCACTGAGGATCTGGGATCATCTACATGGAAATTGTAAATGATGCTTCAACATTTCATCAGCACCAACTATTTTTCAACATGTGCTGCAGTTACTGAGATTAAAGATGCTCACAATTAAAAACGCATCCATTTATTATGCAAAATCGACAATATAAATCTTCATGGGATTATTCTGTTTCTCATTGGAGGTGTATAAACTCCAGTTGTCTGGGCCCTCTGACAGCCAGTGAAGAAATGGGCACTGCAGGGTGTAATTTATATCCCCTCTAAGACAGGTACTGAAAATAGAGACCTTTCCTTCTCCATCTGATTTCTGTAAGTTATTACTGCCTGAGCATTAATGTGATGGTGCTAAAGCTGCCCCTTTCTGGCCAGCTAACAGCACATTTACCTTGGCTTCCCACTTGTTTTTCTCACGTAAAGAAGAGTCATTTAAAGCTCACCTGGACCCCACAGCTGTGCTCACACCCTCACTGCACGTGGGACTGTGCCTGGAATTGCTGCAGCCTCCTGGCCTTCTGCAGGGAGCTCTGAATAAAGGCAGGTGAAATCACAGAACCAGCCCAGGACATGAGCATCAATTCACTCTGACTTCCCTATCAAGTTGTATGAAGATTAGTTAAAGGATTTTCTCCATTCTCCACCTGCATCCTGCACCAGCAGAGGGGTGGAATTGCTGATAGGCAAGTCACATCCACCTCCCTCTTTGATCCCCTCAGTCAAAGTGAGATTCCCTGCAATTTCCTGCCTCCCATCTCTGAAGGAATGTGGTCACTTTGAAGATTCCTTGAAGCTTGCAGTATTTTCCCTTATAACTAAATTCTGGGTATCTTACTCGCAGTATTTTCCCTTGTCACTAAATCCTGTTTCTCCTGGATATCTCACTCCTTTATCACTGCCAGTGTAAGCTGTTAATGCACATCTGTATACAAACATTGGAATTGTACACAAACATTGGAATTGTATACAAATACTGGAATTGTATACAAATACTGGAATTCATCCTTCCCACTGAAAACAAACCCCAAAACCACCTCATCTCCTGCAGGTGTGTCCCTGGCACGCTCTGCTGGCAGCTCAGATTCCATCAGTGATGGAATCAGACCTACCTTGTCACTCTGTCACTATCAGACAACAAAGAATAAGCTCTTTTAGTGTTTCATAACATAAGCTCCCCAAATTCTGGTTTGTTCATACAGCCCTTTCTTCTCCTTGCTCCAGTTCCAGCTCATCCTTCCTGAACACAAATCCTACACTGGCACAAAAAGCCAGAGCTTTAAGGGGTGTTTTGAGAATTCCACTCTCTTTGTAAATGGTTTTAATTATTGATGATGGAAATAATGGGAGTTGTTTCTCACACCTCTCAGAGTGGGATATTGTGATATTTGCCCTGAAGTATTTACTTGCTGGCTTTATTATTTATGTAGCAGTGGTCTGTTATCAATCCAGCAATGATGGATAGTGATAGTGAACATTCCTGTGGGATTTCATCCCTAAGGCAGGTTTGATGGCAGTGTGAAAACCCAAATGCATTTTCCCATGCACACTTGTGCTGGATTGCAGCAGTGGGAGTCGTGCACATGAGGAGATTTACCCCAGATCTGAGTAAGATACACTGCACCAACCCATCATGAAAGAAACCCATTTCAGCCCTGAAGTTATCCCAATAAATTATAAATTCTGATAATAGCAGTGCCACGGGCCTTAAAACACTGCAGCTCACAGGCATGCATTATTCTGCTCAGTTAATGCCAGCAATTATACTTTCAATGAATGTTGCAGGGAACAAAACCTAAACAGTGCTGCATGCCTCAAATCTGCATTTCCATAACAGCCATGACTGCTATGGAAACTCTGTTCTCTTGCAATTGTTACACAGCACAAACCAAATCTCACTGTTGTCCTGAGGCAATGTGGGGCCAAGGACAGTCCCTTTCTGGTCACTCCTGAGTTCAGCTGGGAAGGGGAGTACTCCACAAATGACAAGCTTGTGGAAAGCTGAATTGGGATGTACTGCTGAGGACAAAGCCAGTAGCAACGACAGGGAATTAACAAATTAGTAAAACTCACCAGGGTTTAACAAAGAGCGCCTCTGAACTCACATTTACCAAAGGATTGTAAGAAGCAAGTCCAGACAGTGGAATCCCATTACACACACGGAAAATAAACAGATTTCTACCTTTTAATTCTCTGTTTTGCACCCCACCTTCTCACTGGGTGTTTTTAAACCTCTCCATCTCCTCCTCCCTCTTCAGTGGCTGGGAAGCCCTGCAGGATCTGATCTCACTGCAAGGCAGCACTCAGAGCTGAACTGGGCAAGCCAGGCTGGTAAAACCCCACAGAGAACACCAGGGCAGGTGGATGCTCTGCCCAGACACCTTTCCTGGTGCAAAAGTCCTCATTTCAAACACCTTTCCTGGTGCAAAAGTCCTCATTTCAAGCACCAATTTCCAATTCACTGCATCCAGCTCCATCCTCACAGCACCGTGCATAGCCCAGCTGCACCAAGGGAAATTCCTGTTCCTTAGTTACAGCAAATCAGGGGAAGGAAACATCCTTCCCAACAGCAGCACGGGCCCTCAATGCTGTTAAATAGAGGGATATTAAACAATCAGCGCTCTGACCGAATGTTCTGGTGGTTTTTATGTGCCAGACTAAATTTTGGTTACAGGAAGGATGGTGATGGTGACACAGCAGCAGGAACTGTGCCCATCTCACATGAACCAGAGCTACTAAAATCACATTTGGGAAATACATTTCTACTGAGCAGAGACCCTTCCAGAGAGACATATATAGTTCTGTACACCCAGCAGGAGCACAGGCAGCCCTTGGAGTGCACAAACTGGCTGTAGCCACCCTGATTTATGATAGTAGTATTTTTTTTAAAGATTAGTAGATTTGCAGGCTCATTACTATGAGTAGCACATGGCCAGTTAATTTAAAATGAAACAAAAAAAGGTCTGGTTTTAGAAGATCAATACTTCCCCTCCTCCTTTCTCATACAACATTTAATTAGGAGAAGCAATACAATGGACAAATGTTGGAGCAGGTTCTGCAAACAATACCCATGGATTTCCAATGACCCTGCTGAGCGGCCCTGGGCACACAATCCTGAGGCACACTGAAAATTTCCCACCTGCAAAACGGACAGAACGACAGCAAACCATCATTCTTGAGCACTCAATGAAGAGTTTTCCTACTGGAAAGTGCTACTGCAGACCAAGGGCTTCCCTAGATAAAATGTATTTCAATACTAGATTATAAACTTGTGAGCCTGATATTCTTACAAAAAAAAAAAAAAAACCAAAAAAAAACAAAAAAAAAAAAAAAAAAAAAAAAAAAAAAAACAAAAAAAAAACCCTTACAAAAACAAAAAAGGCCAAATGTTCCCCTTCCCCCCCAGAACACCACACTCAGTTATCACAAACTGCAGCAGCATTTGCCTGGGCAAGAGCAGAGTCCATCCCTTTGTTCCCTGAGCTTCCCTGCTCCCTCCTTCCCTCCCCCTGCCTTTGTCAGAGTCCCTGTGAGCGCTGCCTCTGCCCCGTTTATCTTTTCATCCCCGGCTCTGCTGTGACATCCCAGGGTGTCTGTGAGGTTTCCAGCATTTCTGACATTACATTCAGGCGTTTTGCTGCTCGTCAGGAACGCGCCTCAGCTCAGCTCTGGAGGGAAGGAGCAGTGCTGCTCTCAAAGGTGGGGCTGGCTCACTCCTGGCTTTATTCTGCTCCCCTGGAAATCAGGAGTAAAATTCCTGCTGGATGCAGTGAGAGCAAAGCTCGCGGCCTTTTTGATAAATCTCCTCCCTACATCCTTTGGGTTTTCTGTTTTTCTGAAGGACCAAAACTGGAAGGCATTCACTGGACTCCACCAGTTTTTCTCTGGTGGGTTTGGCAGCTGCGCTGCCTGTCCATCCTCTCCCTTTCCATCTGTGTGGATCATCCCTCTCAGCACAGGACAGGATCGTGTCCCACTTCAGGAGGAGTGGTGGGAGGAAATCTCACATGGAACAGAGAGTCCTGAAGTGTTGGGGTCTCTAGCCGGTCACTGTCACACCAAGATAAGTTATAAAGTCTCTTTTCTCAGCTTGGCATTTGAAGAAGGAGTCAGTGCTCTTCATTTCTCAGTCCCAAGGTTGTTTATTGTTTCTTATCTACAAAAAATTTTCTCCTGTCCTGCCGAGGTCTGTCCAGCAGGACAGTTCCAGGAACACTGCCTGCTCCTGGGGCAGTGTTATGTCTTTAAACTAAAAACTACATGTACAGTATTTACAATTACTTTCCAATACCTATCACCTATGTTAGACAGTGAGCTTCCACTCTAAACCAATCTAAAAGTGCCAACATCACAGCAGAAGATGGAGGCCAAGAAGAAGAAGAAGGAGAAAGGCTGGACATGCCTAGATCCCTCCATCTTGCCCCCTGAATCCCCATTCTAAAAACCCCAAAATCTACATTTTTACCTTGTGATAAATTCACTATCATTCTACCTAAACTATCGTGGTTTGCAGATCTTCATCTAAGGTTGGTAACTTGCCCCAGGGGTCATAATCAAACCCACAGGGGCATCCTGGGCTCTGTGGCAGGGTCTCTGAGCCTCCTGGCAGGGTCTGGGGTGCTCAGGACAGCCAGAGGGATGTCCTGGCTCCTGACACCTAAAGGAAGTTTGTGAAGTCTTGTTCTGATCCATATCTCATAGAGTCACAGGATCAGAGTATCCTGAATTGGAAGGGACCCACAAGGATCACCAAAGTCCAGCTCCTGGCCTTGCCTCTGCTTTGCCTCGCCTGTGACTGAAGACTTTGTCCAACTTGTAGACATGTGTGTGACCTCAACAAATGCTTCATGTCACCATTTGAGACCCAGGGGCTGTGCAGGGCAGCTGGTTGGTTTGAAACCTGCAGAACTGAAGGGCAGGGTAACCTGGGGCAGAGGGAAGGGTGAGGGCAGCTGGATGTGCCACCTCTGTATCCTACTGAGGGAAAGGTAACCAGGAGCAGGAGGGATGGAAGAGGCCTCAGCTTGCACCAGGGGAGGTTTGTGATGCATGTTAGGAAAAAACTCAGGACTGAAAATGAAGTTGGGCATTGCAACAGGCTTCTCAGGACTGTGGTAGAATCACCATCCCTGGAAGGGCTCAAAAAATGTGTGGATGTGGCACTTGGGGACATGGTTTTGTGGTGAACACGGTGGTGCTGTGTTAATGGTTGGACTCGGTAATTTTAAAGCTCTTTTCCAACTTCAATTACTCCATGAGTCTATGAATGTTGCTAAAAATGACCACTGAAAAATGAAGATTAAACATCTCTAGGTGAATTTACCACATTAGTGCCCTGGTTGCCTCATTGCAATTTCTCAAGCTGTTCTCTTGCTAGCATGGATAATTACCCCCAGCTCAGATAAGCCCAAAGGTACCAAAATAACATCCTTCCCACAATTTTATTTATTTATTTTTTAAATTTTGTTTCTCTGAAGACGAGGTCTTTTAAAGGTCATATCTTGACAGAATTCCCCTTCCCACCCCCCTGTTGTGCTAAAGCAGATCAGTATTATTGACCTTGACAACAATGCCTGAAAGGTTTAGTGACAATCCATTCTGTGTCAGCGAGCACACAGAACTGCTGTTCATGGGCACGGAGATCGGCTTCTCCTGACAAGGCAGGGAGTAAAAAGATTTAATGTATCCATCTGAACGTGAATTGGATCGTAGCCTCCTGACATGAGATCCCCAGCCCCGGGGAGAGCCCTGCCTGGGCTGTGGGGCCGCATTAGAGGCTCGAAATAGCCACGAGAAGAAACAGAGCATGACAAGAGATAAATAACATCAGAGCAGGGAAATGGCCAGGGCTCCCCAGCCCCTCTGCTCCCCCAGACTTCTTAAAACCTGGAAAGCAATGAAATGCATCTAAAGGAGGTTTATTTTGCCCTTGGAACAGCTCTTTTTTAAAAAAATAAGCATTGTGGAGGTAGATGAAAAAAAGCGTCCACACATGGCTCGTGTCCAGCTGCTCTCCTGTGAAAAACACCAATCACTTGTTTTTAAAATGTTAAAAGTTTGATAGTAATAAAATGGTTATAAAAATAGCAATATGATTAGAGTAATAATAATTTGGATTAGGACAATATGAGACAATAGAAACAAAGAGTTATGGACAGGCCGGGTACCTCTTTCTGGGCAAAATAAGCCCAAAAAAGGACCCACATTAACAGAGGATTAACCCTTAAAAACAATAACCTGTTGCATATTCATACACCTCATCCATGATGCATAAATTCCATTCAAACACAGGATTCTGTCTGGGCAGTGTCAG
>JAXCLO010000046.1:13640934-13666497 GCA_035583995.1 Arremon aurantiirostris
AATAATAATAATAATAATAATAATAATAATAATAATAATAATAATAATAATAATAATAATAATAATAATAATAATAAACAACCCTGCAGTGCCCTGTAACGCTGAGCACAGCACACCGCCGCACGCTAATTCACCGGCATTTAGGGAAATGGGCAATAATAAATGGTGTTATTGTTGTACGTGCTGGTGTGCAGAGCAGGCATCCCCCAGCCCTGCTGTCCGTAGTGCCCGTGTGTCTGTCCGTGTCTGTGTGCACATCTCGCCGTTCGGTGGCAAAGGATGAGCTATTTCCTTGCACTTGGGCTGGTTCAGCACCAAAGGATGAGCTATTTCCTTGCAGTCGGGCTGGTTCAGCACCAAAGGATGAGCTATTTCCTTGCAGTCGGGCTGGTTCAGCCCCAGATGCCAGACGAACGGCACGTATTCGCAGGGACAGCGGCTGTGCGGAGGAGCGGCCGCGATGACTTTGCCGTGACACCACAATCCACATTGGCAAAGCAAACACAAAAACTGGGGAGCAGCCCCGGGGGCAGGGACAGCCACCACCAGCTCTGCCCACGGGCACCAACGGAGCACAGCAGAAACACGGCCATCAGACCGGCCAAAATGGCTTTTGTTCCATCGGAAACCCTAAAAGCGACTGGGAAATGACATCAGATTAAACATCAGTCGCAGGGAGGATGGAATAATCTAGCAAGAGTTTAATCCCTTTACCTAGCGCTCGTGCACGATGCACATTTTATTATTCAGAGCAGCACCTAGCAGGGAGGATGCAGTGAAGGGCATCGCCGAAAACGCTGCAGAATAATAAAGTTTGCCTGCCTGCGATCCGAGTTACCGATGCCGGAAGGGGACTGTCCCCCCGCACACGCATCCGCATCCCCATCCCTATTACCATCCTCATCCCTATCACCATCCCCATCCCATCCCCATCGGCCCCGGGGCACCGCGGCCGTTCCCGGGAGCGCTCCCCGCGTACCTGCGCTCAGGCGGGGCCGAGGGCGAGCGGGATCCTGCGGGAGCGGAGCGGGGCCGGCAGCGGCTCCGGTGTCAGCAGCAGCTCCGGGTATCGGGGCGGAGCGGGGCCGGCAGCAGCAGATCCGGGTGTCGGCAGCAGCCGCAGCTCCGGTGTCGGAGGGAGCGGAGCGGGGCCGGGCCGGCAGCGGCTCCGGTGTCGGTAACAGCAGCTCCCGTGTCGGGGGAGCTCCGGTGTCCGCAGCAGCCGCAGCTCCCGGGATCGGAGCAGCTCCGGGGCCGGGCAGGAGCTCAAGCTGTCGGTACAGCCGCAGCTCCGGTGTCGGTAGCAGCAGCTCGGGTGTCTGCACCAGCGGCTCCGGTGTCGGTAGCAGCGGCTCCGGTGTCGGTAGCAGCACTCCCGGTGTCGGTAGCAGCAGCTCGGTGCCGCCAGTAGCTCCGGTCCGGCAGTAGCTCCGGCCCGGCAGTAGCTCCGGTCCGGCAGCAGCCGCAGCTCCGGTGTCGGAGCCGCTCCGGTCCGGCAGCAGCCGCAGCTCCGGCGGCGCTCGGTGCTCGCTGCTCGGTGCTCGCTGCTCGGTGCTCGGTGCTCGGGGCCGGCGCTTCACGGGCGCGCCGCGGGCGGGCAGGCGCGGAGCCGAGCGAGCATCACGGCCGTGCCGGCCCCGGAGCCTGTGACGGGGAGGCTCCCGCAGCCGCCCAAGATGGCTCTGGCGGGCCCGCGGCGCTCACATGGCCCGGGCCGGGCCGGGCCGCGCCCGGGAGCGGCTGCGGCAGGGCCGGGCTGCGCTAGCGCTGGGGCCGCCGCCGCCGGCTCGGCTCTGGCCTGCTGGCACGGAGCGATGGACCCAGCATGCCAGCCCGGCCCCGGGCTCGCCGCGCCCCGCCCGCCCGATGGAGGCGCAGCGGCGCCGGTGCGGAAGGGAATTAAGGCGGATTACCTGGAGCATCCCGGCGTTCCGCCTGCGCTCCTCTGCCCGGGATAACGGGGGGCACCGCGGTCCCACAGAGCTCCCGAGGGGCAGCGACACCTCCCCCGCAGGCACAGGGACACGTTCCAAGGGGATACGGGGAAAGATTGTCAGTAAATCAAATTTTAGAAACACAGATTCAGTCGTTTATCTCATTGTTTCTTGCTCCTGGTTTCTCCTGAGCACAGGTGATCTGAGTGACAGAATCTGATCGTTTTGGGAGTGCATTCACTACAGCACAACTGAATTCCCCGGGCTGATGAAGGTTAAATCATCGAGAAAACATGTGAATTATACTGAGTGGTATTTCTGTATTTCCCTTTTAGTATTTTACAGAGGAAGGAAATATTGCACTCTCAAGGCACTATTTTATTGAATTCTGCTAAAGTGTCTAGAGAAATACATCCCTCAATTCAATGCTGCCTTTCCTACAATTCCTTCTCAGACACCAGCCTTCCTCCCATGGTTTTACCCACAGGTATTATGAGGAAGAGCAGGAGAATTTTCGGAAAAGTTTGGCATTGACAAAAGCAGGCAGATTTTCCCCCGAGCCCAATGGTTCTCTCTGACGTCGGAGCGCATGGGCAGTGCCCTGCTCTCCAGAACTGCAGCACTTGATGCTTCCTTGGAGGGAATGAGGAGCCATGGAAGAGGGAACTCTCAGATGATCTCTGTCCCAGGTTCTGTGTCACCTGCATTTCCAGCCCAGTGTGAACCCCTGATGGTCACTGAGCAGCTGGGGGATCTCTCCCACCTGGCCTTGTCAGGATTTCTGCTCCCACCCATCCCGTCTGAGCCCCCAAGGCTCCCAGACCACCACCCCATTTACATGGAGCCCGTTTCTCCTCAGGGGTTTGGGGTTCAGTCATGGCCACAGTGTGACCTGCAGGGTAAGGCTGCTGCTGCAATGCTGCCCTCACTGTGTGGGTGAAACGCCCAGATCTGAGCTCTGAGCTCTGAGCCTGGTGCCGCTGCAGAGGAGCAGATGAGGAGAAGGTTCACAGACAGTCTGTGCTGCCTTCCTGCAGATCTGCGCTGGCACCGTCCAGAGAGACCGGAACATTCTGAGTGAGAGCTCCAGAATCTCAAAACAAGGTCCCCAGACCGCTCTGTTGTGCAGATCCCAGCCCCAAAGGACCTTCCCTGAGATCCCTCATCACTGCAGCAGAACAACAGAACTCTGGCATTTTCTGAGGGGAGAGCTGCTCCCAGCCAGGCTCCTGTGCTCATTCCCAGATTAGATTATGGCTCTGATCGTCAGGCACGGCACTCTTACTTTTATAACCACTTGGTGCCATAAATGCCTTGCTTTTTTGGGGTTTTTGAGTCTAATTTTGGCTAGTCAGATTTTCCCCTCAGCTGAGCTGCATTTCAAACTGCAATGCTCCTTCTGACAGCACCAGCACTGAGCTCGCTGTGCTCCAGCCCCAGCTCAGACCTGCAGCTCGGGATCTCAGCTGCACCAGAATATTCTGGCACGTTCTGCAGATCTGGCTTGAACGTGGCTGCTCCTCTGCGTGCATTTGTACAAACAAAACAAAAATTCACCAGGCCAACCTGACCCCTGAAAGTCAGTCAGGTCACTGTAAAATGGAGTTATTGATGTGTTAAACTGAGCCAAGCCAGCTCTGCTCCCTCCTTGTCATGGTGGGTTTAAAATATGAATATCTGTGCAGGGGGTGTGGGTACATACAGGGATAAAACATGTAAAATATCATAAACTTTCTGAAAACCTTCTTTTAAAAATATGCAAAATTATATGAGTAAATTTCATTAAGCCACTCTGAAAGTAAAATAGCAAGTAGTTTTTTAAACTACCAGTATAGAGTCACTGCTAGGAAGGATTTAAAACATATTTATCCCAAGAACATGTTTAGCAATTAGAGTAATAAAAATTTGACATATGCAACTTGTTATGCCACAGCAGACGAGAACTGACATTTTACTGGAACTGTAAGATGTTAGGATTTATTATCATGAATATTTTATTATTTTTTTGGTAGTTTGTGTGGATTTGCGCCTACCCTCAGGTCTCCCAGCTGATTTTGGAGCTCTTCTCACTCCCCTTGCAGCGCTGGATCTCCAGATCTTTCATGCTTTCGGATTGTTTGTTGATGTTTTGATGGTGCTGAGAGTTAGCACTGACAAGGAGCATTTTCTGCTGTGGAGGCAGAGTTCTGGAGATGGTTTTGTGATGCCAGCACTGTTATTGGATCGCAGTGTCAATGGAGATGAAGGGTTGACAGCCCGGTAAGGAGAAAATACATTTCTCATTTTTCATGTCATTCTTGCTAAAGCTTTGTCTGAGGGGAAGAATTTAATTCAAATTCTATCAGAAATCACAGCGTAAGTGCTTTATTTGAAAGATTTCTTCCTCAGACATTTCATTCCAGCTGTGAGTGAGTAAGAGACAATCCTGCCTGATCAATCACAGGCAAAGAGATGGGGCTGACACAAGGAAAGGAAAAGCAGACAATTTCTTTTCTTTCCCTTTCACTTTCCCTTTCCTTTCCCCCATCCAGCCGCGCTGGGTGACTCTGGGGTCACCGATGGGTTTGCCACTGGATGGCAACAGAGCGCTGCTGCTGCTGCTGCGCCTCCGCCAGCCCGTGCCGAGCTGAGCCGTGCCGAACCGATCCGTGCCGAGCTCACAGCCTGTTCAGGGCCGATCCGTGCTGAATCGGTCCGTGCTGAACCGAGCCGTGCCGAGCTCACAGCCTGTTCAGGACCGATCCGTGCCGAACCGAGCCGTGCCGAGCTCACAGCCCGTTTGGGACTGGTCCGTGCTGAACCGATCCATGCCGAGCCGTGCCTGCCTGGGGCTCTCCGGTGCTGCGTTCCCCAGGTGCTGGGGCACCAAGCCGTGCCCGGGCTGTGTGCTGGGATGTTTCTGTGTGCCCCAGCCCTGCCCAGCCCTGCCCAGTTCAGTTCAGTTCAGTTCAGCCCGGCTCGGCTCGGCTCGGCTCAGCCCAGGGGTCCCTGAGGTGCCCAGGTCTCAGCTGTGCCCGCTACCCCACCTCACACTCACTCCATCCTTAAAGCAATAAACCCCCATATTTCCAGTGACACAAGCTTCTGCCCCAAACTGGGATTTGGACTCAAGCTGCTCCTGCCTCAGGCAGCTCCACCAGCACAGCTCTGTGCAGGGGAAAAACTGATTCTGTTGTGAATGCAGAGTCAGAAAAGCAGAACCAGCCTCAGGTGTGTTAGAGCTGCTGACTCTGCAGAGGAATATTTAACTGGTGCCTTTCTCCTGTCAGGCATTAAACTGGTGAGTAAAGGATCCAGTAAAATCCTGAGAGCTGCCAAACACTTAATCATCACAAAAGGCATTTAACATCAGCATTGGGGGTTTTTTTGGTTTGGGTTTTTTTTTTTTGGTTGTTGGGGGATCACTGCAAACTGGCCAATATTTTAAATTTGGTGTCTTACAATACAAGCAGTATATAACTCCAATTAGAAGAGTAAAGAAGAAAAGTCGTAATGGGGTAGTCCTGTCACTGGTTAACACTCACAAAACTTATAAAACTGCAAAGAGTTACTGGTGTAATTTGTGCTTCTCTCCTGGGCTGGGCACACTGAGCAGGGCTGGTTCCTCCCTCCTGGCCCAGGGCTGGTTCCTTTCTCCTGGCTCAGGGACACTGAGCAGGGCTGGTTCCTTTCTGCTGGCCAGGGACACTGAGCAGGGCTGGTTCCTTTCTGCTGGTCCATCCTTGCCCAGGGCTCGTTCCCCTCTCCTGGTGCAGGGATGCTGAGCAGAGCTGGTTCCTCCCTGCCCCTCACTCCGAGCTGGCTGCAGGCGCTGGCAGAGCAGCTGCTCTCTCACTTTACATAACATTTAATCTTGTGTAACCAAGACCGCTCCCACAGGGTAAACACAGAGTGAGATCTCTTTTTTCCAGGCACACCACCCTCATTTTCAGCTTCTCTCCCTCTCCCTGTGAGTCAGGCTGGCTCTGCTTGGCCAGCAGGATGGGTTCAGTCCCATTGAGTGTGGAGCTCACATTGGAGGGAAGGTGAACCCTGCAGTACCAAGCAAGAAATTCTCTTTGGGATGGGGAGTTTGGAGTTTGTTCTTTGCTCTGGTCAGATCTCAGAATTATCCAATTACTGACCATTTACAGCAATTCAGTTCAGCTTTCCTTTTTCTGCTGTGCATTACTGCACTGTGCTGAGGCACTGGGGCTGCTGGGTGTGAGGGCACAACTTGATGTTAATGAAACAGCTCCCCTTTAAGAACAGAAAAGGTTTTAAAAGCAATTATAATAACACCACATTCACTTCTCTAGTATAAATGGTAGGGAAGTCATCAAGGGCACTTATTTATGTCTGTGTGGGATGAAAAGAATGCTCATGGAAACCCAAGAAAAGCATCCTGGCCCACAGGGCTGAGTCACTCTGTCAGCACATGCTTGCCTTAGCAATGAACCTGCTCTGAGGAGGCAAAACACAGAAAGCAGATATGGAACCCAAGCCCAGCTCTAGTGTGGGTTTGGGAACCCAGCTGGATTGCAGGGAAACTGAGATTTTGCCTTTATTTTCTTAAATCTTGCCTGAAGTTTATAGTAATTTCTGTTATTTTAGGGATTAAAAACATAAATCTATTAGCTGTGATTAAAAATACATGTCAACACTTGCTGCATTTTATTGTCCTGTGAGTTGATGCTTTGTTTCTAAGGCTGGTTTGTTCCACGGTTTTATTTGCCTCACATTGGAAGGAAAACCATGCCCAAAACCCCATTAGGGGGAACTGCAGAAATGGGAACTCTGACAGAATCTCTCTATAAATAGCTTCAAAGTCAAGGGAGCACAAGAGTGCCCAGCTGTCAGCCCGGGCCTGGCAGAGCCGTCCCCAGGCTGCTGGGCAGGCAGGGCTGGAGGGGAGCAGGATTGCAGGATTGCAGGATTGCAGGAGTTCTGAGCCCCAAACTGCCCCCAGACCCCCAGCTCTGCATGGCACAGGTGCCCTTCTCCCCATGGCACAGGTGCCCTCTTCTCTCCATGGCACAGGTGCCCTCTTCTCTCCCCATGGCATAGGTGCCCTTCTCTCTCCCCATGGCACACCTGCCCTTCTCTCCATGGCATGGGTGCCCTTCTCCCTGTGGCACACGTGCCCTGCTCTCCCCATGGCACAGGTTCCCTTCTCTCTCCCCATGGCACACCTGACCTTCTCCCCATGGCACAGGTTCCCTTCTCTCCATGGCACAGGTGCCCCCTTCTCTCCATGGCACAGGTGCCCCCTTCTCTCCCCATGGCACAGGTGCCCCCTTCTCTCCATGGCACAGGTGCCCTTCTCTCCATGGCACAGGTGCCCCCTTCTCTCCCCATGGCACACCTGCCCTTCTCTCTCCCCATGGCACAGGTGCCCTTCTCTCTCCCCATGGCACACCTGCCCTGCTCTCCCTGTTCTCCTGGGCCCTTTAAAACCCACTGCTCATCTTGCTGTGGTTCCTGCAGTGGTTCTGAACCTAATTTCAGGTGAACTTATTTTAAATCCTGCCACCAGTGGCTACTGAGGAATAGCCTCATTCACTGTGTGAATCCATGGTGAGAAATAGCTCTGCACTGTAGGAGTGTCTAAATGCACCTTCCACACATGCAAATGAATTTATTTAAAATCAGTGTAGCCCGTGGTGGGCAGCTCAGGAGGCAGGAATGTGAGGACATGAGCAGGAGCTGTGATTATTTAAGCAATGGATGTTTAGGATGTTTGCACTGGGACAGTAACATCAGTTCCCCACAAATGGTGATGTCGGGTATGAGGAATAATAATAAAATATATTATTAATAATTAAAAATGAATATAATAATAGAATAAAGAATAAAAACAGGCCAGGCAAGCCCCATGGGAAACCCAGGAGAGAGACACAAACCCTGGACTAAATCCTTATTGTGGATTATTTGTTGTGGGGATAAACATCTTCCTGCTTTCCAAAACCTGCGTCTGCAGCCCAGACCCACAGGACACCCAAAGGAGCAGACAGCTCACAGCAGAATCTCCCTCCTCTCCTTGGGCCCTGCTGCCTGTGCTTCAGGAGAATTGTGTATTTAGCAGCCTGTTCACAGCTGCGGTGAAATTGTTATTAGCTACTGAAATGTTAATGATGCTCTGAATTTCCCCTGCACAAACGAGCTCTTTTTAAAAGCCTCACATTTGAAACGTCCCCATCACGGCTCCCAAGATGAAAATAAAACTGCAAGTCAGGCTTCAGCTCCAGTGAGAGAAATGCTGACAGGAACATCAGGGGAGTAACTGATGTATGGAAATATTCCAGTTTGCAGGAATGAAGCCAGAGCAGCCTCTCACAGGTGCAGCTTCATTTCCCCCTCATTTCTTCGGAGCCCAAAAGCCCCTGGTGCAGCCAGGGGAGCAGTGATCTTCATGTGACAAACAATGCCCAGAAGAGGGCCCAGTCTGTGCTTCATGCACAGCACAAAATTGTGACGTTTTCCCAAACAAAAAATCTGCAAAGTAAACAGAGAAAATTGTATGGCAACACCCTGAATTATTGAACGGCCAGCTATGCAGAACAAACATAATTAAAGGGTCTCATTATCTTCTAAATAATCATTGTAAATAATGCTTTAGATAATTACTTCATTAGTTCTCAAAACACTGGCTTTTATTCTCCTCTGAGATTCTACCCACTAACTCCACTCTGAATAAATTGCCAAAAGGGAAAACCAGCAGCAGAGCAAGCGTGTGAGCTGGAAATGCAATGTGTGCTCGTATGAACTGATTCAAACCCAGGATGTTTTGAAATGGGTTTTTTGCAGCTTCTCAGATTAAAAGCAGTGTGTTGGTATATTTAATGTGTGTATTTCTCCCTTCAGCCTGCTGGCTGCTCAGCCAGGCTGCCTTGCTTGCAGCTCCCAGCCGATGCTGCAGAGGGGACTGCAGTTTCATTGCTCTCACTAAACACACCCCAGGCCCCAAGGCTGTGCTTTGGAGCTGTGCTCAACTCAGAAATCCCTGGGAAGCCTGGAAGAGCACAGTTAGAATTAACTGTGTTTTCTGAGAGCCTTCCCATCGCAGTGAAACCTGCAGCATGCAGTGCACACGGCTGGGAGGGAGCTCTGAGAGAAATGGCTTTGTCTGCCCCCCTGCAGCAGCCACAGGCTTTGCTTTCCACTTTCTCAGTGTGAAACCCCAAACCCTCACTGCTGTCAGGCTGTCCCAGGAGCTGTCCCAAATCATTTCTGTGTGAAGAGAGCACTCGCTCATTGCAACCTTGGGGTTTCTTACCTTGACATGTCCGTAAAAATCTCCCCCATGGGCACAGCTTAAATTAACACAGCCCATTGTTTTCTCCATAATTATCTCCACACCTTTCTTGGTGAGAAGCTGCAGAGAAGATGCCACCTCACCCTGTGTTTGATGTCAGCCAGTTCAACACCTCTGGAACATTCCAGGGCCCCAGGGACACAACGCAGACACAGCAGGCTCGCTGGATGAGTTTATTAGTGCATAGGTTAGAGATTTACTCCCCTCCGACCTCCAAACAAAGAGGTCCACGTGAAAAGGTCTGTTTTGCTTTAAAACAAACTCATTGAGGCAGCTGTTCAACAAGAAGTAAAAACTGTGGAGTAGCCTATTCCAATTTCTGGTCTTGATGGGCAATTACTGCATTACAGAGAGAAAAATTCAACAGGACAGGATTCTGAGGGTCAGTTTACATAACCAGCTGGAAAACAGCAGGAGTGACTTCCCCCCATCTAATTCGCGTATCTGTATAAATAATATTTACTGATAAAAATCTAGAAAACTACAGAATAAAAGGTATTTACCTAGAATGAGCATTAAGGCAACCAATCCTTCCTTACTTTGCATGTAAACTTCCTCCCAAACATCAGTGAGCATTCTGGACTCAGAGGTAAAAGAAATTTGTTCATTTTTGAAGCCGAATTTTCCAAGCGACTTCTTTATGGCTGACTTGTAAAGAGACCAATAATAATAACAATATTTGTTTTCTTCTTTAAACATGCTTGACATCTGAATAGCTCCAGCATATTCACAGTATACCTGGACAGCAAAGCAGGAATATTCATACATACAAGAGGAACTGTAAACTTTGCTGAATTTTATGAAGCCTGAATTCTCCCTTACTGAGTAACCTTGATCTCAGATACTTTCAACAAAACCCAAGTTTAAGGATTCTGAACTGGTAGGACTGAGTTACTGCAGGCAACATGAGAGCTGAATATCTGAACACATTGATGAGCACAGTTTTAGACTATGTTTAAAAAGGCACAAATCATCCTCTCCTCTCCTTCTCTTAGAGTGTAAATATATCTACATATCTACATGGATATGCTTAAACAACGAGGAGTCACAAACCCAAGTTACAAATATCTTACACACAAAAATACAAAAATAACCTGTAACACTAAATGCAGTTATTTGGGTACATTTGAATTCTTTGAAGCTTTCAAGTGGTGCAAGCTGGCATTACAAAGGCATGTGTACACCAAAACACTTCATCCATGTTATAGCCACACACATTTCATAACAAATCAGTGTCTTAGTTTGTGTTAAGTTTCAGATCTTCTGGGGGAGCTCATCCCCCTGTGCTGTATTCACACATCAACATTAGCAAACTCCAGAACAAGAAAACTTGATTTGGCTTTACAAAGTCATTTTTGTCATATTCATGTAAGCAGTAAGGCTAAACTGATCCATCAGTTTCCTTTGCACAAGAACTACCTGTAAAATTACCTGCCCAAGTGCAAATTCAGCATTTCAGAGCTGTGTGCTTTTACCAGAAATGCTGCAACTAACTTTTTATGAACCATGAAGGAAGCATTTAAAGCAGTTAACCTTGACAGAAAAATAAAAAACCTGGCAAGTGTAAAAAACCTTTTTTTTGTTTTTCTTCTCAAGTAATGCACTAGGCAGTTAAAGGAGTAGTCCTGTCAGGATAAGATATTTTAGCACTTGTTGGAGAAAAAGCATAAGGTTTAAATAGGTTAAGGTGACTAAATAATTAATACACTTAAACACAAGGCTACATCTCATAAAAATATTCACAAGAGTGCTAACAAAGGCAGCACTGGCAAGGTACTTAAAGTCATGATTAGAGTTAGGTTAGCAATAGGAAAAAAAGCCAAACACTCAAAACTCAATAGTCTCTCAACTCCCTACTGCAAGTGTAACACTGAGATGTGAAAAAACCCGAAGTTATTTAGTTCAAAACCAAGTTTCAGTCTCACAAGTGTCTAGTTTATGCTGTAAAATCCATACACCCCCTGGTACATTCTGATCTTCATCTGCGAGTAAACATTAAGAGTGATTCTGTTTCACTTTTAGCCGTTAGTGACAGGTCATCATGGTAAGGCATCATCTGTGGAAAAGGTTTGGTTTCACTGGAGATGTTCTGGAGTTCCTCAAGGTTGGTAACTCTTGGAATGTGCTTGCTAGGACAGAGTTGTTGCTAGGATAATTCCAAGTATCAGAAGCAGTACAGTTACACATATTATTATGAACATCAATTTCTGCAGGGAAAAGAGAGAAAAGTTAAAACTGAAATACTTTGTCAGAACAGAATTAAATACATTCAGAGGCACGGCAAGACTGACAGCCAGGCTGAGTGCTGGGATTTTCTTTCTAAGGAGCAATCACTGCTATGATTCCTGTTTCTAACACACATGTAACCACAGTCACAAGAGAGAGCATCTGTGCAGCATTTCCCTATTTTCCTTTCCAGAATACTGGCTATTACTCATGCCCAACTTCTGTAAACATCATTACAAACAGATGTAGGTCAGCTCTAAGTAGCTGCTCACTGCCACCCTCCCTGGATAAATATTTGCCGCCTGCTCAGGCCCTCACAGCTGCACCCTGAGTGGAGCTCACCAGAAGGTCAGTGAACTGTGCAGGCACCAGCTCAGAGGAGCTGCAAGGGTTAAAAAGAGAGATGCTTCTGTGCAAATCAGGGAGTGCCTGGGGCAGGTGCTCCTGACTGCAGGTATGACACAGTGCATTCTGCCCGCCGCCCACAAACCAGAGCTGAGCCCCAAACCACACACCGGGATGTTAAAGGGTGTTAGTACAGAAATGTGAATTTCTGGTGAGCTGTCTGAACTGGGCCCTGCACCCTGAACTGGGTGCAGCCCAGAGACTGGGCATGCTGCAGGCTGCATTGTGCTGCACCCACCCACAGCAGGGAGCTGCTACTGCCTGCTCAGCCTGGCCAGGCACTGTCTGCATGGGAAATGGGACTTTACTGCAGAGAAACGTGGACGCTGAGAGAAATCCCATGTCCCAAACACATGGCTATCTCCCACTGCTTCATTCAGGTCAGCATTAATAAACAGTTTCAAAGTAAGAAACTGAAGATGCTCTCCAAGCCATAATAGCCAATTTCATGGCTGCAGACATCTACTTTTTAAAAACTCTACTTAAACCCACAGAAACCCCTCTGGGGTCACCACCACAGGTCCTGCAGGGTGACAGAGCAGGGCCACAGGGCACCAGGACCTGGCACAGGTCCTGCAGGGTGAGAGAGCAGCGCCACCAGGGCACTGGGCACACAGGAAGGGTGAGCAGAAGGAGACAGAGAAAACAAGAGCCAAATTAGAAATTAGTTGATTAGTTACTTACTGCCACAGTGGCAGGAAGCCATGCATGCTGAGGTTATCCAAGCATCACCGAATACCCACAGACAAACCAATTATTAGAGCTACTATGGCAATCAACACCACTGACACAATGATAATTATCACCATTTTCTGTCAAAAAAACAAGGCAGTGTAAATATTAGGCACATTAACACTTGCATTTATGTTCAATTTTTCAAGTAGTTTTTAGATCCACAAGCACTTTCATTAAAGCCTCCCATATTCTTAAATTGAGATAAAATTATCTGTATAATCTTGCAAATATAAGAATTAAGGTTTCTAAACAGGTAAACTCGTGTGATTAATGCCTGTACAGTTATCAGAGATGACAAAAGCCCCATTTGCATAGACATTAAGAGGGCTCTTTGAACACTTCCGAAAAGATCTTTTATAAAGGATCAGGCGTGTTATCTCTGGGTGGATCTCTATCTATAGAAAATGAATTATTCCCTCAAATCCAGCTCACCAGAACGAGCCTCACCCAACTGCACAGCACATCAAAAGGGGAAATTAGAATGCAAAAATAAACTACTTAGTAGTCTGATATCAGAATATATTATTGGTGGCTGATGGGAAGAAAGATACTGAAACAAAGCAAGTGCCCTGGAAAGTGCCAGAACCTTCCTTTGAACTCAGGTCCTCCACAAATTCAGTGCCATGGCACAATGGCACACCTCTTCCACAGGGAAGATTCCCCTAATTTATCTGAAATAATTAAAAATCAAAGCAGAATTAAAAAAAATAAGCCTATTCAGCAAAATCACCCATAATTTTTTCTGCTAGCAAATTGATTTTATAGCTTTAAATTCAGGTAAGTTCACTTGTGATAAACAGCCAGAAACTTTTAACGTTATTTAGAATCTGAATAACTTAAGGTATTGTGAAAGCTGATAAGAAAAAGATGGGAATTTATCCACTGAAATAATACATTAATTCTTCTTTTGGAGTTTTTACACTCTGTAATGGCAGCTGTGAGTGGAAAACTGTGAACACGCCCTTAGCTGTGCATGATGTGTTCTCACAGTCCCAGAAGTGTCTGTCCTCTGCTGGTATTATACATTTTCAGTATTAACTACAGCAGTCATTCACACTGGAAATGCTGCTGTGCTAAATTAAAACAGTGCCTAGCACAATGACAGAAAGACAACATACCCTGCGTGCTTTGCTTTGATATTTAACTGCCTTCTTTGTCTCTTCTTTTGCATGCTCCACATAGTCTGTGGCATTCATCACGTTCTTCTCTATGTTGTTGATCATTTCTCCCTTAAAACGAGATTTTGAAGGAAAACCAGGTTATTGGAATGCACAGATCTTTGTTTAATCAATCTAAAAGAAAGGCTCGAGAACATCAAGAACGACTTTCACAATCAATGATGCACATACTGGGGATGGCATTTGTTCTGTTTGGCATGTGGAGGAAAAAGGGAATGAGAAGCCAGGGCTGCCAGCTCTGAGGAACCAGGAATGCTCGCGGGCAGGGCAGGAGAGTTTCTCCCTGTGCAGGAACGGAGGTGAGCGCCTGCAAACACCCCTGGTGTGCAGGGAGGGAGGTTCAGCAGCCACAGCTGAGCGGCACACTGGAATCAGAGAGCCCCGAGAGGGACAGGAGGACACTCCCTGCCTCCACACAGGCCCCACAGCTGTCTGGGGGCACACACACTGTGAGCTGCTCAGGGACTGCGGTGTCAGGGCGTGACAAACCGAAATCAATTATGAGCAATGGCGTTTGGCAGTGAAATGGAGGACTGGTGAGGGATGACAGTAAGTCTGTTACCTGTGTCTCTGTCCAGCAGAAGAAATAATCAGCAGCATAAACAGCAAAGCATTACAGAATGATGCACAAGTAACTTCTGTTCGTGTGTAATTCAAAAGAAACCTGCTACCAACTTCTCTTGGCTGAATATTTAATATCAAAGCAACAAAGGACTTCGAGAACAAAACCCAATTACCAAGAACAGGCAAGCTCCTCTAACTTGCTTTTCAGGCAAGTTTCTCTTTAACACTATTCTTTTCACTTTCCTGCAGAAGTCAAACCATTTTAAGATCAAGGTTAAGAATACTTTTGGTGGATAGCTGGTATTTAAAGACTAAAAGTAGAACACATTTATGTACATGTCACGACAAAGCCTATGAATACAAGAGATGACTTGAAGGACTTGTCAAGGCCTTTACATTCACATTGGTGAACACAGAACTGCACTTCTGCAAGAGGTGCAAGGTGCACACAGCCTTGCTGACACACGTGTCATTCCACCGAGGCTGAGAACCCAAAATCCCCAAGGAATTAACAACATTCCACAAGATAGTTTTTCTTACTTAAACATGCCCAGAGATGTTCCAGCATATTGCAATTAATCAAATCGAAAAAAATATTAAATATACTGACTGGAAGGCAAGTCTGTGGTCAGTTACTGAAAGCTTAAGGACGCTGAGATGGTCAATTTGTCCACAACAAAACAAGGAACCTCCAGTAATTGATTTCCATTATTATTATTCTAACCACAGTGCAGAGTCACTCTAGAGCTGCACCATCTGAATCTGATCAGCTGCTCTGGCCGTGGCAAGGGAAGAGCGAGGACAGCCCAGCCCTGGTGCCTGGGCAGCCCCACGCACCTGCGTCTCCACAAACATGGCCATGTCCATGAAGAGCTCGTGCAGCTCGCGGATGCTGGACTCCAGCTTCATGATGTCCTTGTGCCGGGACTCGATCTCGTTCAGCGCCTGCCGCGTGATCTGCGAGTCTGAAATGATCTGGGACAGGGACACAGGGACAGGCCTGAGTGCCAGCACCCTGCAACAGCAGGGCAGCAGGGCAAGGAAGGTGGCTGGCACAGAAATACATACATCAGAAGTGAAAATGGAGGGATTGCCACTCTCTAACATCTCCTCCAGCTCCTCGTCAGTGGTGGTCTTTCCAGCTAGGATAAAGACAACAATTAGCAGGAGAGGCTAATGACAAACTTGAAAAGCACACTTTTTACTTTGAAAAATAAGGTTTTCTTGTAATTTGCCAGTTCCCCTGTTAGCATTCCCCGTTTCAGCAATGTATATATTTGTTTCTATAGAGTGCATTAAAAAAAAACTAATTTTAGGCACTTTTTAGGCACTTTCCAAGGTAGAGACACTTTCCAAGACACTTTCCACTGTGCTTCAAAGTAAAGTCAGGAACCTTTCTAAATACTCCCAATAATGAATTGGAGGTAAGTCATATGTGAGTCAGTCAACAAATGATTAAAGCACATGTAACAGCAGCACTGATTTCACGCCAGATGAAGTGTCCTTGTGGACAAAAATGGAACCACATAAAAAGAGCTGTTATCCTGTTAGGCATGTTAATTTTGGAATGGCTTTTAATAACACTTGCTGTTTCAGAATGCAGCTTTTCTTGATGCCTCATTTAAAGTTGCAACATTGGAAGTAAATGAAGCAAAGGAAAAAGATAATTTCTTTAATAATTTTCAATCTAAAGGAAATTATTGAGTTTTCTCTCTTTTCTTTACAGCTGTTCTAAAAAGAGTAATATCAAGGAGCTTGTGCCATGCAGTAAAACTGTTACTTTTCTCTCACACCCTGTGAGATGCTGTCCAAGATCTCTGATGCTTTGAACACCAATGAATAAGGAACAAGGGGGGCACTACCAATAAATAACTGGTTGGTTTGAACAACGGGGGCACTAACAGTAAATAACTGGCTGGTTTAAACATGGGGACACTACCAACAAATAACTGGTTGGTTTGAACACAGCGGGGCACTACCAATAAATAACTTGTTGGTTTGAACACGGGGGCACTACCAATAAATAACTGGCTGGTTTGAACACGGGGGCACTACCAACAAGTGACTGGTTGGTTTTGGGGCACTGGGGTCACTCACTGATCTCCAGCTGCCTCTGGATGCGGCCCTTGCTGCGCTCCCGGAACAGCGTCTGCGTCTCGTTGTACTCGGTCATCACCTCCACAAACTTGTGTGCCAGCACCGAGTGCTGAGGGGACAGACAGGGGGACAGGGGTGAGACGGGGACAGACAGGGGGACAGCAGGGACAGAGAGGGGTGTCATAAACAGCGATTTCTGTCACACAGCAACAGCTCCGCACGACACCTCCCAGCGGCACTCACAGCCCCACAAAGCAGCACAGGAGCTCTGAGATGAGCTCAGAACACTTAAACTCATTCTCCACAGAAGCCCCTGGTTTTCTTTAGGCTGCAGGGAGCCTACCTGTGTTTTTCTGATCCTGAGGTCCACTGATGTCCGATTGGCATTTTCACCCTGATCAAAGCTCTGCTCAATAGCTGGGAACAAGACAAGCGTACAGAGTCAGTGTCAGCCATTTAACAGCTCAATTACTTTGTAAATATTTTTATAACTTTTTAAAGGTACAAGTTCCCCAGAGACATGGGTAACATTTCAGGGGAGAGGGGTGGCATATGTAAGTAAAATTTTAAAATAATTGTGGTAATTGGTAGAGATCTTTAAACACAGTAACTGCTTCAATCATACTCTTAACATTACACTGGAAAATTTTTAAAAGGTGTCATTTTGCAGTTAAAGTTAATCTTCTTCCAAAATATCATCTCCCCAAAAAGCACTTCAGCTGCAGAAGACATTTCTCTATGGAGGAATCACTTTGCATTGTCATTGTCTAGGATATTTCTGAAAGCAAGGAGTTTCACTTGTCCTCACAACTTACCCTTTAACCTGGCCCGGATTTTATTAGCAATCTTCTTGATTTCCTCATTTAGTTCTTCGAGTTCTTCCTTTGTTCCTTTAAAAAATATATTTTTTGAACCGTTAATGATTGATTATAGTAAGTCAGCAAATCTACAAATCCATCTTGTAATCTCAGAATTTCATTCAGTACAACTCCTAAGTACTTTACTGTTTTTGTAACAGCAACCATCAGGGGCTTGCTTCTCATGACAGGCTTACACCTGGGCAATATTATTATTACCAAATCTTCAACTAAACCAGGTGACAAACAGTTTTGTTAACACTTTCAGGGTAATGTCAATTTGCTAGTTGAAAGTTAAATGCTCCTGAGCTGTAAGTGCAGGAGAAAGCAGGATTTCTCTCCCCTTTTCTGTGAGTGTTGTGTACCATGTGTGCACTGCTTTAACACTCAGTGACATGTCTGTGCCAGGCACCACCTGGGACATTCTGAGGGTTCCACCAGAGCATTCAGGGAGCTGTGCACATCCTCAAGAACACACAGTGCTCCCAGGTGCTGCCATTAACAGTCAGATGGGCCCTGGTTAAACCTGAGACCCTGAAAAAGCAGCTGCAAAATCGGCTGTGGGAAGGCAAACACACACCAAGGAAAAGAGGATAAAATAACACCCCAAATTCAGTTTCCACCACCGAGATGGAGTCACAAGATAAATGGCAAGGCAGCATTGCAACATTCACACAACACCATCTCAGCATCTTTTGTTCCCTTTTCTCTGAGCCCGGCCCAGGAGCACAGACACTGGGGCCAGTGAGGGCTGGGCCAGGGCCACGCTCCGGGCAGGGGCCCTGAACTTCCCAGTTCTGTGCTGGGAAAGCACAACTGCACTTCCAGCTCGGGGGTAAAGCCTCTAAAAATGGGGCTGCACATGGAACTGCAAGTTCTGCAGTGGAACTGCACGTGGAACTGCCAGCACTGCAGCAGCAGCTGGCCCTGGTGCCACGCAGGAACAAAGATCTGACAGCACAAGCTGCAGCTGACAACTTCAGCATTTCCACAGATTAGAAGAAACCTAAGCAGCCTCTCTGCTTCAGAAGGAAAACACCCATGTTAAACTGAGTTTTGGTCTAGGAAAGATTTGGATGATGCAAGAAATATACTGAACACACATTTTTTCAAATGAGACTTTAAAAAGGTCAAAATAAACAAATATAAGTATTAGTTCAATATAAAAGTGAAAATGTTTACTTAGTGTTACATTTTGCATGCTGAACATCTGAACTTCTATTCCTATGGACAGCTAAAATAAGCAAACAATATTTCAGAATATCTAGCCACATTTATGTGACATCTTTAAAATTATTACTCACTTCCTTCAGGATTTGGTGCTGACAGGATAATGCTGTGCTGCTTCTTCACTTCTTCCACATTTTGTGCTATTTTTGCTATGTTATTTCTAATTTCTTCAACCTAGAGGAAGGAAATACGACAAAGAAGACATTAGAATAATTTAGGGCCAATATTTTTTAAAAAACAAACAAACAAAAAAAACCTGCTAATAAAACCCAAGCTATTTCATCTGTAAGTAGCAGAGAAAGAAATCCCAGCAGAAGTGTCAACATTTAAACAGTCTGTAATTAATTTTTTTAAACTAAAACCCAGTATTGGTAATAGCAAATATATTCTGAATGGTCAAAAACTCAAGTGCTAATATTCCTAATAAACAACTATTTTAAAATTTTATTAGCAAATTTCTTGTTGACAGGGAATTAAAAACATTTCTCTGCAATAAACACAGAAAATACCCTGAAATAAACTAACAAAGCATTACCAACATTTGTTTTGGCATACAATTAACAACCATACTGAGGAGGACGTGTAGATGAATTGTTAAACCTGAAATTAACTGAAATTAAAAGGCACAGAGAGGGAACAGTCAGTCTTCAATCCATGGTGAAAACTGTAACTTTACCTGTTGGAAGAAGTCATCCATAAAATGGTCTTTCTCGATGATAACTGTCTCCCCATCTTCATTTCCTTTATACTGTAAAAGACAACAAACACAAATCTGTGACATGACCCCAGGACGTGCTCAGAGGAAACCACAGCCCTGCCGCTCTGCTGCTCACACACATCTCCATCAGCAGTCCTCAACGCCAGGGAGGTTTGCCTTTGCTGAGGGCTGGAATCTAAAACAAACAGGCAGAGAGGCCCAGGAGTCAAGTGACTCCTGGAGAGCAGTGACTGAGCGCTGGGCAGCCCCAGCGAAATGCACTGCACAAGAAATGAACCAGAAATGCATCCCTGCATTGGTGAGGAACCCAGGTCTGCCACCCCGCACCAGGGCAGCCCCAGTGAAATGCACCACACCACAAATGAATCCGTGACCTGGCTGAGGAACCCAGGCTCTGCCCCATCCCCAGCCCAACCCACGGATCTCAGCTTCTGTCACAGGAAAAGACACAATTCATCTGCATCACAGAAGGGAAAGAGTTCAAGCTTCTCTCCTTCCATTCCCTCCTGGAGCATAGACTGTTTGGAGTGCAGTGGGTCAAAATTAGAACAGAATATTACCCTTAACATAGAGTCAGCAGGTTATCTGTTAGGAAAAACAAACAACAAGATAATTGTCATTAAGGGACTTTCATTACAAGACACCTTTCTTTTCTTACAAGGCCATCTGATCTCCTAACACCCACTTTCTGCTCCTCACCTCTGATCCTATTACCCAAGAAGTTTAGTTCTGGTTTTCTTAAATTACAGGAGATACGCATTGTTTGCATGACAATTCTGCAATTTAATCCCGTGTCAAACACTGCCATTATCTTATAAAGAAGTTACTGTCAATTAACACAATCTAGGAGTGGCCCAGCCCTCAGGGAGAAGTTACAGACTCGGTGCCAGCTCCTCTCCCCAAGCTCAGGGAATGCACAAAGCCCCGGGGCAGAGCCCATCTGGGTTTGTGCTGGGCAAACAAAGATGCCCCGGGAGAAATCCAGGGAGGAGATGTCACTGCCCTCCTGGACCAACCACCTGGGCTGGCTGCCACTGAGCACTGGGTAAGTCACTCATGTCGGGGAGATAACGCCACAACTCAAATTATCTGTCCTTGCAGATTGCCATCAATTAACAGCCTTGCTCAACACAAACAAGGGAGGAAGTCTGTGCCCCAAGGAAGTCAGCCACAACTTCACCATTCCCAAGACTGCACTGCTAGCAAGCCACAAGCTCCAAGTTAATGTTTAAAAAGGAGCTACACTTTAAAGGCATTTCATTATCTATGCAAAAGAACCATCTATGTTTATATTTACTGATAAAGGATAATTTTTCTGCTTGTTCATAACTGCATCCTATATTTAGCTATCTGGACTAAAAATCATGAAAATACCACCTACTAAGGGATTCAGAATGTCAGCTTTCAGTAAACCATGTAGCACCTGAGTGAATCCTGAATGAATGAAAGACAGCAATGTGACTCAGAAATGTGTCTGGAGATCTCAGCTGGGAGGCAGCTGACCATGACTCCCAGCCCACAGCCTGTGCCGTGTGCGTTCCACTGTCCCACTTGGCGGCAGCGATACCACTGACAGATCAATTTGTTCAAGGATTTATGGACAGCCTACCTCAGCCACCAGCACTTGAGACACCTGAGGAGTTTGTCAGCCTCTGTTTTCTGTATTCCTAAATCATCTCTTACCTAAAATACAGCTCATTTGCTGACTCCCTTCAACTGATGGGCATTTGTGCCTCTTCTGACAAGCACACCAGTGACCAAGAATTCACTTTTATCAGAGTTTAGCAGAAACACACTGCTCTCCCTGGACTTCACCTCCCCAGTACAAGCAGTATCACAAGAAGCTGATAAAAAGTTTCACGTCAATGCCAAGAGCAATCTAATAAACTCTGTTTGCAGCTCATACCTTGACCTTGGGACTCAAAGCCTGGGACACACAGTTCCATAAACACTCAGAGACTGTGAAATCCATCCAGCCCCAGCAGGGTTGGTGCTGCTGTGGCTGGGACAGGGTTAACTCTCTCCCCAGCAGCTGGTTTGGGCTGTGTTTGGGATTTGTGCAGGGCTGCTGACACAGGGATGGTTCAGTTGTACACCTACAGAGGCAGGGCCTTTCCTGTTCCCCTCCAAGGGGCTGGGGGGCACAGGTGGGAGCAGCAGTCCCCAGGTGACCCAAGGGACTCTGCAGAGCAGAGGGCATCATGCTCAGTGCATGAAGCTGCAGCAGGAAGGAAGGGGGGCACCTTTAGTGTTCGGGCATTGTCCTCCCAAGCCACTCTTATGTGTGACATAACACATAACAGTGTTATGCTACTTTTATGTCTGCTTTTCTGCCCACTGGAAGTAGGAAGGAATTATTTTCCTGCTTTGCTTGCGTGCAGCTTTTGCTTTACCAATTGAACTGCCTTTACTGACAATCCATGAGTTCTCTCACTTCTGGAATTCTGCCCCATCCCACTGGGGCGAGTGTGGGAGCAGCTGTGTGCTGCTCAGGCTGCCAGCAGGGTTAAACTACAGAAATCCTCACCATGTCATTTCTCAGCTCCAAGCAGAAACTATGCTGATGGTTTATGAAGCTTCTGTCACTTCCACTACCTTACAGAACTGCAGAAATAACTCAGGCTGGAGATCTCTTTGCAATGACTGACCTCTGGAACTGGAAACAGCTTTTGACTGAAAAACGTGACTCCTACTTGCCCTTGAAGTTGCGTCCAAGGTTGGCAGTTTCTCAGAGCAGATCACGTGCAGATCCCTCCTGTGGCAGGCTGCTGACCACAGCTGACCATTGTCCTGAGGAACCAGCCCCCAGGAGCACCTCACCCAGAGCCACAGCCTCTCCCCACAGCATCTGTGAGCCCAGAAACGCTCGCGCACCCAGCAGCCAGGGAGGGCCTGCAGAGGGCCAGCAGGGCTGGGGCAGCTGGGGCAGGTCAATCATTAACAGCCCCAATAAAGCCCTCACACTGCACGGAGGGCACAGGGCTCATCCTCAGCAACCCTCACGTCACAGCCTGGCTCAGGCAGAAACAACAGCCGTGCTCTCCTCCTGCTGCAAGCCGCACTCTGTGCTTGTTCCTGCACCACCCAGTTCCAGCAATCCCAGCCTCTGTGACCGAGGCGTTTCACCTGCTCTGAACGGGTCTGGGGGCACTGAGACACCGGCCAAGAAAGTGTTTAGGAAAAATCAGTGTACTTCTGTTCCAGTCACAGGTCCTGCTTAAAAAAAGCTGCAGTCAGATATGAACTTGTAGACCTCGCTATGTACTACTCATTTTTCAAATACGAACTTGCTGTGTACGACTCATTTTTCAAACATTACACATAACAGATCTTCATTAACACTCATGAGTAAAGAAATATAAAAATCAAGTATTTGAAATGATTCACCTATCAAGCATGAAAAATGGATTTCAGCAGACAGCTCTGCATCCCCTTCAGCACGTCACAAGGGGGAAACTTGGGAGCCATGTGGACAATGCAGCCCAAAGCTGAGATCTAACCCAGCACTCTGCCTGAGCAGAGGTTTGTGCCCAACCTCCTTCTGAAATGACAGATCAACAAGGAAGTATGAATAAGTTTTATTGCCAGACTTTAAAAGGCAGTCTGTAATACCCAAAGCTGGCTAAACGTGCCCAGCTGAAGGTCTGAACATGGACTGTACAGCTCTTTTAGAGCCCTTTCAGACGGATCTGTGTCTGTGAACAGCAAACCACTGAAGGCTGGGAGCACACCTTGCAATCACAGCTATGTACTACTCATTTTCTTCTTCCCTAAACACCTACTGTAAACCACTGCTGAAAACAGTGTATTGGATCAGAGAACCTTTTTATCTTATATTTATTGTGCTCAAAATAACTAAAAACAGTCTGGATTTGCTCAATTGTCCCATTAATTGTATTAAAAGACAATTCAAACAGCTTAAAGAAGTTCATTTGGGCCTGCTTAGAGTAATTTAGAAATGACATTAAAATAACCCCCTAAAGTTGAACAATTACAATTATGGTGGCTATCTTCTCAAAAAGCACATAGTTTACAAAATTTCTCTGAGCCAAGAAAACAAGAGGAAGCAGCATTATCTCAAGGCTATATAATCTGCATGTCATCAACCACTTCTTTCTCCAACCACTGTTTAACGGCCTAAACATAGTGCCCTAACAAAAATATCTGGCAGTTATGTTAATGTTATGTCAAGGAACCACAAACACTGATAGGCAAGCATTTCTCCCTCTTTGTTACAATGATCTAGGAAAAACTAACAGCAAAATGTTTTGCTGGCTGCCCAGTAAAACGCAGGAACACACAAATGAGGAGATGGGAAATGAGAATTTCTGCTCATTCTGAAGGCAATGGTGTGCTCAGTTGGAGCAGGCCAGGGCAGGCTGGAATCTTTGGGACTCCTTGTGCACCAGTGAGGTTCTGGGGGCTGGAGGGACACAGAACACACCTGACCCACCTGACACAGGTGAGGAGTGCCCAAAGGAACAAGGAAACCCTCATGGTAAGGGAAAGAGGTGAGGCACAGCTATTCCTGAAGACTTTGCAGGCCTAGGCTTGCTGGAAAACCACAATGCCTATGTTCCATTCTTAATGATTAGCCAAATGCAATACAGTGAAACTACATTACTATAGCTAAACACTGGAAAACAGGCAAGCAAGAGTTAACACATTATTTCTTGGGATTCGCTATTCCTTTTCAGAGCACCCCATCCAGGTGTCAAGCATTTCTGTTCAAAGCATTCATTCCATAAAAGAGAAACCACTTCACAAAATCATTGTATTTTTGTTATTTCAGATAAAGATGTGAGATGGAAGCTGCTACTTCAGTGAGCTGCCCATGGAAATAGGAACATCCATCTCCCTTGGATATGCAACTTCACAAAACTTCAGGTCAACTACACACTTCTAATTGTGACGAAACATAGACTAGATCTTCGGTCTTCTTCATTAGAACAAAATGTTTAAGCTGTCCATTAATTCTACAGTGGAAATGACATTGATGAACACATGAAACACTTCAGCAATACTGGCCCATACATATTTAAAAAGCATCCCACTACAGTAATGTTTTCAGATGTCAAATTCTAAAGCTTAGTTACAAATTCCTCTGTTCAGCTGTATTAAACACTTTTAACGCTGTCAATGGGGGGCGTGGCAGGGTGTGGACTTGGTTTCTTCCATTTACAGAAACACAGAACAGGGTTAAGTCTGCGGGTACAGAACTATAAATATAAAGGCAATTTGGATCACTTCTGGTTGTTTCCTCTGTCTGGGAAGTGTGCACCAGCACCGAAATCTGGCACGCATTTCCACAGCCTAGAAGGGGAATAACTACACCTGAAAGAAATGACACTGGTTTTTTGGCATGACTCCAAAACATCATTCCTGGTAGAGAAACTGTAATTTAATAATCCTAAAACTTTTCCAATGCCTATTCACCCTTTCAGAGAGGAAGACAAAGAGACTGGTAATTCCATCACTAGAGATGGAGCTTCCAAAATGCGTTTTATGATCCAGAAGATGAAAGAGCCCCAGACCCGAATGCAGCTCAACACAGCCCAACTTCCACACGTACGTGGAGTACTGGAACTATCACAGGAACTCCTGAGCGTTCTCCACTTCCACTCCTTTTCAGGAAAGAAACAAAACAAACCCAAAACAAAAACCCTCCAATATCCTTTTATTCTACCCAAGTCATATCCTGTTGCAGACAGACGGATGGTGCCTGTCCCCAGACTCTCCCTTCTTTTTTAGGATACTGTTTCCAAAGCACAAGTAGGGGAAAGGAAAGGAGCGTATAAACAGAGGCAGCTACCATTTTGTAAACACGCGGAAAATGAGGCTCGCAGAGCGCTTTCCTGCCGCATCACGGCCCGGGAGCCGCCGGGCGGGCCAACCCGCCCCGCCACGGCTCTGGGGCGGCACCACCGGGGAATTCAGCGGAATTCGGAGCAATCCAGCGCAATTCAGCGCCGCCCGAGGCGCTCGGCAGCGGCCGGCGAGCAGCGGAGCAGGGCTCGCTCAGACACCGCGAAGGGCGGCACAGAGCCCGGGATCCCGGCGGGAGCGGGGCCCGCCCGGCCCGCGGTGCCGCCATCCATCCATCCCGCCCGCCCGCCGCCCCGGCCCCGCGCCCACCTCGGCCAGGTCGGCCAGCCGGTCCTTCATCCCCGCGGCGGCCCCGCGGCGCTGCCGCCCTCCGCGCTGCTTCCTCCGCGGGGCCCGCCCGCCTGCCCGGCCGCCCGCCCACCGCGCACGCTCGGGCCCGGGGCCGCGCCCCGCCCCGCGCCGGGACGGGCGGGCACGGGGGCGGGCCCCGGGCACCGCG
>JAXCLO010000046.1:13670791-13690376 GCA_035583995.1 Arremon aurantiirostris
GCAGATAACCATTGTTTACATTTTGTTCCTGAGGCCTCTCAGCTTCTCAGGAGGAAAAACCCTAAGGAAAGGATTTTCCATAAAAGATGTCTGCGACATGTGAACATTTTGGGAATTACGCTCTGGGTGGCCTTGGTTTGGGTGACACCTTCTCCAGGGAGGGTGGGAGCCCCTGGGCTGTGCTCAGTCCCTGCTGACGCCGTGTCTGTCTGTCCCTGCTGACCCTGTGTCCATCTGTCCATCCCTCCGCAGAGCCCCGCCGTGCTCAGCAGCCTGATCCACACCATCGACACGGTGCTGGCTCACCTGTCCCTGCACCTGGAGGGGAACTCGCTGCCTCTGACCCTCGAGGGCTCCTCGCCCGTGGCAGGTGGGGCTGCACAGCTGGCACAGCTGGTGGGGCTGGCACAGCTGGTGGGGCTGGCGCAGCTGCACAGGTGGGGCTGGCACAGCTGGTGGGGCTGCACAGCTGGCACAGCTGGTGGGGCTGGCACAGCTGGTGGGGCTGCACAGCTGGCGCAGCTGCACAGGTGGGGCTGGCACAGCTGCTGGGGCTGGCACAGCTGGCACAGCTGCTCCTCTTCTCCTGAACCCCTGGGCCTGAGCCCTCCTTGCCAGCACATACACAGCTCCTCATCCCTCTGAGCAATGCCAAACTGAGTTTCATTTGTCACTGGAGGCGATGGGCTCTGGCTGTGCCTGGGCTTCCCCGGGGTTGTTTGGGGAGGAATTCAGAATTAGACTGAGTGAAGGGTTCAGTAATGCTCTGCTAATGGAGTTAAAGGACCTGGAGTTCATGTGCAGCCCCTGGAGGTTTGGGTGCTACAAAACCTTCATCTTTGCAGTGCTTTTGCAAGAGACTGAAAATGATAGAAATAGTTTTGACCTTTTTGGAGAATTTTATTTTACTGCGGGTTAGCATCTTGGCGCCTTAATTTGATCTGCACCTTCGGATGCTGCAGGTGTCAGAGGTGTTTTATCTGCAGGTGTCAGAGGTGTTTAATCTGCTCTGGCTGCCTGCTCTGCCTTTTGAGCCCCCTCTGAGAGGTGAATAACTGAGCAGCCCCAGGCACCCATCACTGTGTGTCTCACACCCTGGGGTCTCAGGTGCAGGACTCAGTGCCTGCAGGGCAGGGCAGGAGGGCTGCTCTGCCTTTCGTGGGGGGCTCTGAGGCTGTCCTGGGGGATCCATGGAACAGCAGCAGTGCACAAACCACCTGCTCTGCCACAGAGGCAGTTTGGGGCTGGGGATTCTGCCTGCGAACATCTGGGTTTTAAAGCAGGAATATTGAAATGGCTGCAGCAGCTCAGGGAGGGCAGGTGAGGCAGGCAGGGGGTGCAGGGGCTGTGCTGATGTTTCTGTCTGGCTGTCCCACAGATTATGCTGTGGTCAAAATGCTCCCTCAGAGCCTGAATGTGTCCCACTACCGATTCCCATCCCGGGGCCAGAGCTACATCTCCATTCCCAGTGAGGCTTTCCATGGAAAAGGTAAGGAAGAGACTAAAGACAGAACTGGACCTGTGTGCACAGGGTATCCAAAATGATTTTGCTTTTGGTTCACTATTTTCCCAGGTAACTGATTTGATCCCTGTGGATTGCACTGAGCCTGAGGAAGCAGCAGCAGCCCTGTCAGGCTAACGAGCAATTAGTGTGGTGCAGTTTCATACTAATTGGATTAATATTGAATAATGGGGCTGAGCTACAGAGACCGAAGCCATTTAATTCTGACACATTTTTACATCAGAGAAGCCATAATTTCACAATTATTCTTTTTAATTATCTGAACTGGTTATTTTTAAGAAATTCTAGGATGTCAGGTCAGGTATTACCTATCCCTTCATGCAAAATTGGTCTTTTGTCTAAAATTAAACTGTAAAATGAGAGGTTTAAGCAATAGCAGCTACAGGAACAGAATGAAGATACAGACTACACTCATGGCAAAAAGGCAGAACTCAGAAATCCATACCTATCCAAAAATTTTAAAATCCCCAGAAGAAGCATGGCTAAAATCTGCACCTTTAGTCAAGACTCTGAAATAGCAATGTTAATTATCTGTGCTTTACTCAGAGGTTGAAGGAACCCATTTACAAAAGCATCTACTCCCATTCTCAAATGTTTGAAAATGTGACTTGTGTGCCCCAAATTCCACCCACAGAATTCACCCACCCAGAGGTTTTCTGCAGCCACCTCTGGAGAGGGATGGTTGGTCCCTCCTCCATGAAGTGCAAAGTTAGCTGAAAATAACCTACAGTGAGGAATTCCCTGCTAATTACTGACCTGTGTGCCTGACTGGGGGTGGCAGCTTTGTTTCTCTGCACTGGCAGGGGCTCTGGCTGCAGACTGCAATTCCTCCCAGGTTTGAATAACTGTAATTGCAAACCAACTTGGAATGCCAAAAATAGCATGTGAGGGGAGTTTCCCCCTTTCCCACTTCTGCAGCTCCTCACCATACAGGTTTTCTTTGATTTTCCAGAACATTGTCGTGCTTTGTTTTAATGTAATATATATCACAAAATAACAAATCAAGCCTTCTGAAACATGGAGTCAAATCCTCATCCTCAGACCCTGTGAACACGGTCACAGGGCAGGGCTGGGCAAAGCAGGGCTCCCAGGGAACAAGGGCTGCAGCCCTGGAAGGGTTCTCCTGCTGCAATAACCCTGTTCCCTCTCCCTGTTCTCAGCAATAACCCTGTTATAGGGTATAACCCTGTTCTGAGCAATAACCCTGTTGCCTCTCCCTGTTCCCTGTCCCTGTTCCCTCTCCACAGGCTGCATCACCATCGTGGGCCTGCTCTACCACAGCATGCATCACTTCTTTAACAACATCAACCCCGAGGACACCAGGTGAGTGCCTGAGCCCTGCAGCAGGTACCAGCCTGTGCTGACACCTGGGCACAGCCCTGTCCTTATCAGCTGGGAACAAATGACAAGCCATAAGCCTGCCTCTGCAGGGCTGAGGGTGTGCGCTCATTAACCAGGCAGGGATTAAATTTGCACTGCATGGTTTATTTTAGGCGGCAATAAAATAGATTCCATAGCGACATATTTGTCTTTCCTTGTCTTCTCCTTCCACTCACCAGCTCTGGTACTAGAATTTCATAATTTAACCTGTCTCCTACAAGGAAATTGCAATTTTTTCTCCTAATCCTAGAGACCCATAAGGTAATTCTATCACAGAAGACCGAGCGATTCTTTACAGACCACCTGCTTTGTGTACCACCCCAGTGAAATAATTCTTAGACTAGATAAAGTAAATGCAGAGCTGTGTAACCCTCTGCAGTGCAGCTCCCAGGGGCTTTGCAAGGCCACTCATGCAAACCATTACCTGGTCCTCTAAGCCAGTGCAGGACTGTGTTTTCATTTCATTTTCTCTGGGCTGTGTGGATCAGTTCCCACTGCCAGCCTTTCCCACTGGACTGGGTGCTGGGTCGTTGCTGCCAGCAGGAAAGGAGCAGCACCCCAGCCCCAGGGATTGCCAGGGACTCCCTCCCATCCCTGCCCTCACTCCCTTGTGCCCCTCAGGGTGCAGAGCCCCTGCCCTGGCTGATCCAGGTGACAATCCAGGCTGAGCACACTCAGGTAACCCCTCAGCCATTCCCAAAGGGCATTTCCCAGCGAGTACAGGCTGTGCTGCTGGCTGTTCACACTCAGGTGATCCATAAAGGGCATTTCCCAGTGATTATAGGCTGTGCTGTTCCCTGCCCTGCTCTCTCACAGGTGGCTCTAAGGCAGCTCTGCCTCAACTCTGCAATATTTTGTGCTCACATGAAGAAATTGGGGCAATAACTTATGACAGCCTATGTTTTCCAAAGAGGAGGATCAGTGCAATTTGTTAGGGTAATAAGATGTAATCTCAGTTTTTCAAAGGGACAAAGAGAATTACAGTGATCCTGGCTCAGGTCAAAGTTTACTGAAGATGCTGCATGTCAAAGCTCTGTATTTAAAGCGCTGTCAGACCCTGGGGCTGTGGTACACAAGAGGAACAGATCTGTAATCTTGGAGTGCATTCCCTGAAATCTGGGGCAGGACAGCCTGGAGATCCATTCTGGCTCCCCTGAGCTGGGTTTGATTTCAGCACTCATTCTGAGAATCAAGGGTCTGCCCTGTCACAATTGTATAAAAACACAAAGTCACTGGCAAAGAGATGTTTCCTACATTTCTACAGCTAACTCAAACTGAAATGTCTGCAGTATGTCATGCACTATGAGATCTTGTCCTTAAACCTGTAGATGCAGGTCTGCCCAAACCAGCATCCAGAAAGGTAATAATTCAGGGAATGCTGCATCCAAAAAGGTAATAATTCAGGGAATGCTGCCTTAGCAATTCTTCCTCTATGGAACCAAACCCCAGGTACTCAAAGATGCTTTAAAAATAAGTATGCACTTCTCTTCTGCTTGCTTTTCTTTTTTGTGCTCTACTGTTATAACTTTTTTGCTTACTTTTCATAGATTTTTTTTTCCCAGAGTAGTTTGTTTTAGAGAATTTCTTTTGTGTTCCTTCTACCACTGGGCTACTTCCACACCTGTAATTTGAAACCCAACCTTCTTTTCTTGTGGTGGAAAACCAAAACTCTTGGAGCTTTTGTGCTGCGCAGACACAGAGCTATTTTCAGGCTCCATAAATACCAGTTTCTAAGGGGAGCAGCTTTTGATTGTTCACCCAGAGAAGATGAAACCCAGCAATGTTTGAGCCCATCCTGCTGCTGCTCAGGGCAGTTTGTGTCAATGTGGGGCTGACACCAGGGCCAGGGTGAGGAAAGGCTCTGCAGGAGCTCCATTCCCCAATTCTGGCTTTGCAGGAACTCCATTCCCTGATTGTGGCTTTGCAGGAGCTCCATTCCCTGGTTCTGGCTCTGCAGGAACTCCATTCCCTGATTCTGGCTTTGAACTCCATTCCCTGACTCTGGCTTTGCAGGAACCCCATTCCCTGATTGTGGCTTTGCAGGAGCTCCATTCCCCGGTTCTGGCTCTGCAGGAGCTCCATTCCCCAATTGTGGCTTTGCAGGAACTCCATTCCCCAATTCTGGCTTTGCAGGAGCTCCATTCCCCAATTGTGGCTTTGCAGGAACTCCATTCCCCAATTCTGGCTCTGCAGGAGCTCCATTCCCTGATTGTGGCTTTGCAGGAACTCCATTCCCCGATTGTGGCTTTGCAGGAACTCCATTCCCCAATTGTGGCTTTGCAGGAACTCCATTCCCCAATTCTGGCTCTGCAGGAACTCCATTCCCTGATTGTGGCTTTGCAGGAACTCCATTCCCCAATTCTGGCTTTGCAGGAGTTCCATTCCCCAATTCTGGCTCTGCAGGAACTCCATTCCCTGACTCTGGCTTTGCAGGAGCTCCATTCCCCGCTGCTGCTGAGGGTTTGTCACACTCCAAAATTCACCAGGGTGTCTGAAGGGAAAACAAGCAGAGGAAGGGTGTGGGGAAAGCATCCATGCTCTTAATCTGGGTAGGAGAAACCCCAAACTGTTGGATAACGAGTTTCACTGCACAAGTCCTTACCTAAACTGAAATTTGCTGTATCAGAGCAGCAAATTCTGCCTCAGATGAACAAGTCCCATTCCCATGCAGGTTTCTGGGAGCAGAAGTAATCTCTGGTGCTGATGGGTTTTTAAGGTCAGAACTGAAGGGTTGTGCTAAATGAGTTCTGTTGTGTGACAAGGAGCTGAGTGCAGTTATTTCAGCTCTGACGTGAGGGTTTTGGGGTTTTTCTGAAATAAAAATAAGAAACCACTGCAGACAGGTGGTGGGTGCAAACAAGGTGGTTTTTCATTTGTTTCTGGCCCTTTCCAGGTGGGCTGTGTTTGGGAACCCAGGCTGGTGGTTAATTCACCCAGGCTCACATTTCCCTGGTGAAACCCATTAATCCACAGCTCAAGGCACAGATGACAGCAGTCATTTATTTAATCCTGCAGTTTGGTACTGAGAGGGTAAAAAATCTACCCTGAAACCCAATGGATCTCAGTTACTCCTGAAAGTGTGAAAATGCCAAACTCACAAGTTTTACCTTAAAATAAAGGCTCTTATGTACTGCAAAATGACTTCTCCCTAGAATAAATTCATTTCCAGTCTAATCAGCTGTTTAGTCCAGTTCAGCTCTGTGTGTTGTGACCTGTCTTTCCCTCCAACAAATCTACCTGGACATCATCTGTTTTTCAAGGTAAAGCTATAAATCACCTCTAAATACATTCCTGTGTTTATTTTGTGCAGTTTGTCTTTGTGTCTCACACACTGATTTATCTGTTTGACCAGCCAGCCCCTGCCAGTTTCCTCCTCAATTTCAGGAAATTGTTTGGATTCCTCCTTAGGATTCTCCCTAATTCCCTGAAACACTTCCAGCAAGGCTTGAAAACCTTTGCAAGGAGGAGCAGGGTGAAGGAGGAGCTTTGCTGGCAGACCCCAGTGTCCAGAGCTGTCCCCATCCTTCACAGGTGTTCCCATCCTTCACAGGTGTCCAGAGCTGTTCCCATCCTGTACAGGTGTCCAGACCTGTCCCCATCCTTTACAGGTGTCCCCATCCTTCACAGGTGTCCAGACCTTTCCCCATCCTTTGCAGGTGTCCAGACCTGTCCCCATCCTTTACAGGTGTCCCCATCCTTTACAGGTGTCCAGAACTGTCCCCATCCTTCACAGGTGTTCCCATCCTTCTCAGGTTCATGGCCTCTGCTCCTGTGGGACCTTTGGGGCCAGACCTGGCTGCCCTGTAGGAGCTCAGGGAACAAGGAGGGTCTGTGCTCCTCTGCTGCTGTGTATGAACTAAAACCCAGTGGTTATTCTGTTCCCTAACCCGTTTGCTTCTTCCCCAGGATTGCTGGAGCTGCTGCCCACAGGGGCTCCCTGATCTCAGCCAGCAGTTTGCTCATCTCCATCAAGGTGGAGCCCCTGCCCCAGCTGTCCTACAACCTGTCGGGCTCTCCCCTCATCACCATCCAGCTCAGCCACACCCTGGTAAGTGACATGGGGCTGCTGCTCTGGGCTCTGCTGAACTTCTGTGCCTGGGACCGGTTCTTTGTGCTTCTCCTGTGATTTTTGTGGGCATTTTACTTCTCCCATGATTTTTGTGGGCGTTTTTAGCAGCAGTTCAGTTGCCATTTGTGGCTACCGCATTTCAGTTTTCCCCAGCATTGTGGTTTCATTCTCCTCACTGCCAAAGGCTGCTGGGTGCCCAGGCAGCTCGAGCCCTTGTGTGTGTGCTCTGCTGTGTGTTTGTGTGTGCTCTGGTGTGTTTGTGTGTGCTCTGGTGTGTTTGTGCTCTGGTGTGTTTGTGCAGCATGCAGCACACTGGGGTGAAGTGCTGCTTTCCCTTCCCACTGGGGTGCTCAATAACAGCAATTCCCTTGTGGTTTTTGCTTTTTGATCCTGGTCCACACTGGGATAACTGAGGGGGTTTGATGGTTTGGTGCCAGTGGAAAGCAGGCTCTGATGGCTTGGTGCCAGTGGAATGGAGGAGTTGCTCTGATGGTTTGGTGCCAGTGGAAAGCAGGAGCTCAGGCTCTGATGGTTTGTTATCAATTGAATGAAGGAGCTCAGGCTCTGAGGGGCTGAGAAGAGGCAGTGCAGCATCTCTGACCCACTTACAGCCGTGAATGGGAGCAGCAAGGAAAGATTTAAATTCTTAAACATTTCCTAGAATGCATCTCTTAGATGTGCTCCTGAATATTTTATCATATTTTCCTTTTAAAGCTATTTCCAAGCCGGTTTATCTTCCTTCTGTTGGGCTTTTGGTGAGGCTGGAGCAGCAGCAGCAGGGAGGACCCCCGAGGCCCGGGAGTGAAATGTGCTGTTTTGCTGACATTTTCCAAACTGAGAGCCCCCAAATGTCCCCAGAGGCCTCTCGGAGGTGGGCACTGGTGAAGAGTGAGTTTTGCATAGATAATTCCAAATGCACCTTTCTGTACCTGCCCAGGTTCTCCCCGTGCTGCAGAGGCGCTGATTCACTGGCAGCTCTTGGGTCAGCCTGTGGGTTTCCCTTTTCTGGGACACAGACAGGAACGCTGCATTTGTCTGGCATCTCTCTTTGCTCCAGGCAGCAGAGCCCCTGGGGAGGGGAGGGATGAATGTGTCAGGAAAATTCATCCCCAAACAGCAGAGGCGTATACCCAAAAAGGAGGCACAGGAGTCCTTTTGGCTTTATTCAAATAGAGGAGAGGCCATGGGGCATCCCCTGGGGTCTCTCACGTTTTTGGAGGATGCAGCCTCCTTTTTACCCCAATTTCCCAGCCACATTTTAAAACACCAGGTATTCCAAACGAGGACTAATTAATTAATTAGGGAAGGGTAGAAGGAATATCTTTCAATGAGTGTCAGTGCTTCCCTTGGCAGAGCTGGGCTGTGGGGCTCAGAACTCATCTCAGAGCCAATAAAAACCTGTTAATTCAGGTTAATTCAGGTTAATTCGTGGGCCAGGGGGAGCAGGCTGGGCTCTGCCAGGGGGATTGGCTGTAATTGCAGCACAGCCTCTGTGAACACTGAATATATTTCATTGCTCTTTTTCATCAGCAAAATTTTCCTGAATTAAATCCTCTAAGAGACAATTTAATTTAATTTAAAAATGCACTAAATTGCAATGGTCAGTTGTTATTCAGGAGTGCTTCAGGGACAGACAGACGTTTTTTGACAGGCGTAAAAGGTGGTGATGCTCTGCTCTTCACCAGCTCAGTGAGTTACCGTGTCCAGAGCACAGAAATTCACAGAAACCCCCAGAAGCACCTCCAGGCCTGGGCAGGATGTGGAGACTGAGAGGCCGCAGGCAGCTCAGCCCTGACCTGCCCAGATGTTTGCAGTGAGGCAACAGCACATTCTGTAAAATGATTATCTGAACAAAAAAAAAAATCCTGTTTCCAGCAAGATGTTTTTCATAGGAGGAACGACTGGAGAAGCACTAACATTTCACTGCTGTGATCCAAGAAATTACAGCACAGGGTAGAAATTCAGAAGGGATGAGTGTCAGGGCTGAGATGCAGCACGATGTGCTCTGGAAAAAGTCAGGGGAGGAAATTGTGTCAAACAGCACCAGAGTTTGGTGGAGCCCACACGGCTGCACAGCATCAGCAGCCCTGGGTTCTGCCCTGCTGAAGCTCCAGTCTGACACAGCTGTGGCTGGTGTAACACACGTGTTTGTTAGGAAAATTAACCCACAAACACCAGGGGTTCATGTCCAAAAAGGAGACAGAGGAGTCCTTTGGCTTTATTCCAATAAAGGGAGAGGCCATGGGGCATTCCCCTGGGATCTCTCACATTTTTGGAGTACGCAGCCTCCTTTTATCCCAATTTCCAGCCACATTTCCCTTCTCTCTTTCCCCCTTTCTGAGGTACCTGAGAGGTTCAGACTCCCCAAAATGCCTGATCCCAAAGACTCCCCTCCAATGTATAACCCACCTTTTAAGTTTTTAATTCTCATGGAATTTACGGGTTTTCCTTCCCCACTGTTTCTTTCATCTTTCAATGTCCAGTTTCATTTATCGGCAAACCTAAAGTTTATTTGTAAAAGCAAATATCCTTTTCCATTCACCAATCAGTGGAATCCTTCCCGTTGTTTCTTTTATCTCCCAGCACTGGTTTCATCCACCAGTTTGTTTGGAAAGACAAATCTGCTATTCCTCTCATTTTGCTGCTGTGAATTCCTGTGTTCCAGGCTACTTTCAGCTGTAGGAGCAGCAGCAGGGTGTGAATCAGGCACGTTGGGTACAAAGAGGGCCCAGAAGTGCAGGGACAATGAGATAGTGAGGTGGTGGCACAGGAGGGCAGCAGTCCCAGCCTGGTGCTGCTCTGTGATCCCTCTCTCCTGCCTGGCACTGCAGCGAAAGCTGCCTGACATCTGGAGGAAAACTTCTCGTACACTCATTTCGAGCACTTGGAGTTCTCTCCAGGGCTTGGTTTCCTCGTTGCTCTTTGCAGAACAGGAGCATGTGCAGCTGCAGTTTGGAGAGTTATGAGCTCCTGGCTGCTGCTCCCTCGGTGAGAATCCTCTCGTGAAGATTAGATGCAAATTGGGAATTCTTAATGCAGCTGCTTTTCCCTCAAATATAGTTTGAGGCAGTGCCACTTTGAGGAATTGTTTGGTTCTGGGAAAAAAGGCATGTTTTACTGAGATACTGTGAGTCAGGACTAAATTAGCATTGTTCTGTGTCAGTGCTGGTCCATTTTAACAAACACAGTGCTGGGGGCACCGAGATGTGCTCATCTTTGCTGCCGTGCTGCCACACTGCATCCCCAAACAGCTGCTCCGCTCCTCTGTGAGGAGCTGCCTCTGCTCTGTCCCTCTGTGCAGTGAGGGCTTCCCTCCAGGGCCCTGCTGGGACCTTCCCTCCACCAGGGAGGCCTCAGCAGTCTCTGCTCTCCGATATCAGCTCCTTCCTTCAGCATCTTCTCCTCTCCATTATCAGCATCTCCTCTATCAGCTTCTCCTCTCCGTCATCATCAACCCTTTCCTTCAGCAGCCTCTTCTCTCCAATATCAGCTTCTCCTCTCCATTATCATCAGCCCTTCCTTCCTTCAGCAGCTTCTCCTCTGGATTATCAACTCCTTCCTCTATCAGCCTTTCCTCTCCATTATCAGCTCCTTCCTTTAGCATCTTTTCCTCTGGATTATCAGCTCCTTCCTTCAGCAGCTGCTGCTCCCAGTCCCTCTCCTGCTCCTGGTGCCCTCTCCTGCTCTGTCCCTGTCTCTCCCATTCCCTCTCCTGTTCCCAGTCCCTCTCCCACTCTGTTCCTGGCTCTCCCAGTCCCTCTCCTGTCCCTGGCTGTCCTGCAGGAGCTGCAGGAACATCTCAGCATTCAGGGATGCTGCCCTGCAGGCACCTCAGCCTCGTTCACAACTGTCCCTCACTTGTCCCTTCTGTCTGAGCTCTGAATGAGGCAGTGGGATTTTGCTGAAAACTCACCCAAATCCCTTCCTCTTCTCTCTCTTGTTCCTGGCCAGGCCACACCTGGGGTTTGTTTAACAGCATTGCTGATAAGAAAATAAAACAAGGGAAGAAGCAATTCCCGTTGGTACACAAATGCTGGTGCTACCCTGGGGGAGGCAAATCAATGTGGAGCCAATTAATTTTTATGGCAAGTTAAGTGTTCGCTAATTTATATATTGATTGAGGAAAAACAATGAATCTTGCCCACATCTGCAGAACACAGGTAGAATTTTTCAGTGGATGGACTTTGACAGAGAGACCTGGACTAAAATACAATTGAAATTGTGGCTCTTGCAGAATGTACCGCAATTAAGCAAAAAGAAACAATAATAATCCAGGTCATTATTTTAAAATCAATGCAGAGTTTGGCACCATGTTACACAAGTGAAATCCTTGCTATAAGGAATTCTCCACTGAGTCAGAAGGGCAGAGCACTGACACCTTAGAGAGGAGGAGATGGCGCGTTTGGGGTTGGTTCCCTCCCCACTGCCCATTCCCCAGGCACTGGAGCTGCTCTCCTGGTGGATAATGCCATTTACAGCCAGGAGGGGTTGGGGTTGTTGTTCTGGCAGGAAATGTGCAGCTGCTGAGGAGGGATTCTCCCTTTTTGACACAAAAAGAGGAGTTCAGTTCTTCCCAGCTGAGGAGGCAGCACGGGCTGGCTCAGAGCAATTTCTGCAGGACAGGGAGGAGCTGCCTTGGAGGACATGAGCCAGCGCTGCATTGCTGCCAGTTCTGCATTGCTGCCAGTGCTGCATTGCTCCTTTCTCTGCATTGCTGCCAGCTCTCACAGGGCTGGCACTCAGCCCCAGGCTGAGCTCCCCATGCCCACAGGGCACTGCAGCCTCTCCTCCCTGGCTCTCAGGCAGGCAATGCATGAACTGACTGCCCAAGGAGATAGCTGATTAACCAACCTGCAAGGAAAAAAATATCCCGTGGCACTTGAGATGGGCTCACAGCCAACTGTGTGTGAGTTGTGCTGCTCCTTGTCAGCACTTTCTGCAGCAGAATTCTTATTTGCCTGAGGATGTTTTAAATAATTTCGATAGCGAGAGCTCCAGGAGCCAGTGCTGTCTGTATTCCTCATTCCTTGTTTCTGTCTGCTATGATAATTGACATCAAATACAGCCTGAATAGCCAGCAAAAGAATAACTTTGGAGACAGCACCAGACACACCAGGGAATTTGCTTTTCCTGAGTGATTTTGCAATTATTCAGCCACACTGGTGGAATCTTACTGATTCCCATTTCTCCTTAGGGATGCCAATTCTACCCTCAAAAAGATTTGGAATGACAGATTTGGGAGAAAGCTTTTTTGTTTGTTTCTTTGTGGTTTTTTTCCACCTTGCCCTAAAAATAAGTTTTCTTGATTTTTGCATGTGGCAGGCATATGGTAATTTTTTAGGAGTATTACTTAAAGGCTCTCTAAAGAACTAGATTGATTTTTCTTTATCAAGAAAGTCTGCTTTGCAGTGTAATGCTATTCATTTGCACTCCAAGTAATTAAAAAGCTAGAACAGTATTGAGTTTTTCTCCTAACCTCTGATTTCTCAGTTTCACCTTCTGTGTAATGGTTGTTTTGTGAGTCATACAGAACTTTTCCCCTAGATTTATTCAGCATTGGGGTCCTGATTTCCATTGGTTTTGAAACATGAAACTCTTTGCGTTGACGTGATCTATTTCCTGGTCAAAGGGTTTTCTTTGCTCTTGCTCAAAGTGGGGAGAAAGCATCACTGTAGAAATGGGCTCCATGGTCACAGAGATGGCTCCATGGTCACAGAGATGGGCTCCATGGTTATAGAAATGGGCTCCATGATTACAGAAATGAGCTCCATGGTTATAGAAATGGGCTCCATCATTATAGAAATGGGCTCAAGCTTTGTTGGGACCAGGTTCTCATGTGGACTCAGCCAGCAGAGCTCACTGGGGTGAGTGAAATGGTGCCAGTTTGCACTAACAGGACATTCCCAGGTGATTGCACTTCCCAAATGCCCCAAACTTCCCAAAATGTGCCTGCTGCAAGCCTGGAGAGCAGGGCAGGGACAATGCACCATTCCAGAGAGGCACACCAAAGCCTTGAAGCTTTGACTGTTGTTTGATGAGTGGCTGAAATGTTCCCTTTCTTGGTCCTGCCTGCAGTGCTGAGTCCTCCTGAGCTGTCCCCAAGGAGCTGTGACAGCTCCACGTGTTTCTGCTTGGCACAGCGTGGCTGGGCTGGATGTGAATTCCTCTGAGCACAGGAACATTTATATTGAGTGTAACACAGAGTGTTACTGGGCTAGGGCTCTCTCTAGGGCTGAAATGCACAGGGATGCAAAAGCAGCTGGGGGATGAAACGAAAGGGAATTTGTGTGCGAATAGTTCACAATCAAACCCCACAAAATCCTCTGAGGGCAGCGTGGAGGGAACAAGCTGCTCCAAAATGGGTTGTTATTATTAACACTGATCATTATTTTAAAGAACAAGTGACCTTACACTTATTTAACCACCTTGAACTACGTGATGTCACTTTAAATAATGTATTTCACAGCGAACCACACAAACATCAGACCCAAATATGTCCTGTGAACATAAAACCTGAGGAATGATAGAAGAATTTCCCATAAAAAATTTATTAAGAATTTGCAGAGACTTAGTGCTTTATTGTGGTAAACTCTGTACCCAAGGGAACAAAAGCATAACTTCAGTATGTAGTATATTTCTATATTGTATATTTTGATTCTTCATAGTCTGCAGAGTGATTAGCTTCTTACTTCTCTCTATTTGTGTAGTTTGTATATCCCAGAAGTAGATTTACATATTTGAGCTCGTTCTCTGCCTTTCTCTTGAGGAAAGTTAGAACTCAGTGTATATTGTCTAAAAAAATCCCAAAGCCACACATAAATATTCTTCCACTTCAGAAAAAAAAGGATTCTGAGTTTTCTTCCTGCAACTATCAACTAGCCAGCAGAAAACAAATGCACTGGCAAGAATATTTAACAGAGCAGCAAATTTTAAGTGGTTACAGAAAACTGTTCCTTGATGGCAGACTCCAAAAGGAAGTTGTGATCTTTTTTTCCTAGGTATCTACTATTTTCTGGATGTTTTATACATAATTGCCTGACTCTGTCTTCACTACAGATATGTTGAAACACTTGGAGATTTACTGGATTACATATAGTGATCAAATGTTTAAAGGCAATTAATCAACACAAGGGCTCTGTTCCAGGGCTGCTTCTCAAAGAGAAGTAGTTCCTTTGCCCTTTCTTGCTCACACATTTCATCTGTTCCAGTTCTTCTTCTCAAAGAGCTTTTCCCTTACCCTTTCCTGCTCACACATTTCACCCTGGTACGTGCTGGTGCGCAAGTCTTGCAGACCCTCGCACACCAGAGCACTTGTTAAAAGGCTTTGGCTGAATTTTTCCTGTTTGTCGTGGCTGGTAAGGGAATCTGGAGCAGGACAGCTCCCATCTGAACTCCTCCTTGTGTACCCTGCCTGGTGCAGGGCAGCCCTGCCAGGGGAGCTCCCTGCTGGAACGTTCCTGGGGAGCGCTTGGGGTGCATCAGGGAGCCAGAGGTGCTCTTTGTGCCTGGTGTAAGCACTGCACACATGAGATATGGAGATTGATACTTGCAATGACAGAAGCTTGGATTAGCTGGTGAGGATATGTCGCCCCATTTTGGATTTTCTGTAGTGTGCAGTTTTCTAAGCCTAAGGAATGCATTTAGAAAGATAGAGGAAAAGTTAAAAGGGGATGGTACTATAAAAGCCCTTTATTTTCCCCATATTCCTTCCTGCATGACTGAACTGGGTTTTATATGTTTTGATGATACCACAAATGTGACATTTCAGCCGAGAGCTATAGAGCCCTGAAAATAAAAATGTGTCCTGGAAGCACTGATGGATCTCTGACAGGGCTGGAGCTCCCAAACTAATGGGAAATGATGACAAGCCCTGCACACAGAATGAATGGGCTCAGCCTGAGCTGCAGCCTGTCTCGTTGGCCTGGCACTGCTGTGTGCAGGGCAGTGTCCCAGAGCCCTGGGATGATGATTGTCTGTGCAATGATTGTCTGTGCAGGAATTGTCCCAGAGCCCTGGGATGATGATTGTCTGTGCAGGAATTGTCTGTGCTGGAATTATTTCAGAGCCCTGGGATGATTTGCACGTGTCTGTGCAATGATTGTCTGTGCAATGATTGTCTGTGCAGGACACTGTCCCAGAGCCCCGGGCAGGGTCTCTGAGCAGGAGATGAGGATGTGCACCCAGCTGCAGGTTGTGGCAGGCTGCAGCCCCCAGAGCTGAGTGTCCCTGCAGCCCCACAGCCCTGGGGAGGGCTCAGGGCTGGGATGCTGCTTTTGGCCAGGTAAAGGAGCAGCAGGAGCCGGGCTGAGCCCGCACTGCCAGCAGGGAACGGGAACACTGCCTGTGGCTTGGGGCAGGGAGGGATCATCTCTGCGCCTGTCCCACCTCTCTGTGTCACTGCCACCTCCCAGTGTCCCCTCTCTGTGCCTGTCCCACCTCCCTGTGTCAGTGCCATTTCTCTGTCCCATTGTCCCCTCCCTGTGTCAGTGCCATTTCTCTGTCCCATTGTCCCCTCCCTGCGCTCCTGCTGAGCTGGCTGGGAGGTGGCTCAGCCACGTTCAGCTGAGGGCTCTGCAGGACTCTACGCACAGAGCAATATTTAATATTTCATGTTTTGTACACAACGTCTCCTGTGACAGAACATCCGCCAACCCCGAGAAAACATAAGCTAAAAATAAGGGTAAATTTCAGAGCAGTTGGGGAAAAAAACTGCGCAGCTTAAACATATGGTCTGATGAGAGTGTAAGTAGCTTATATTTTGGGAGCTAAATATAGATGAGTGTATTCTAGTGTACTGTATTTAATTTGAGAGTGTGGCAGAAGTGGAGGTCTGTTCTCTATTGATGAAAATTGGTGTTACACTGCAAATCTCATTGGCAGGAGGACAAACGTGCCCAAAGCCCTGTGTGCAGCTGTGCTGTGAGCAGGACGAGGCTGCAGCTTGGTGCTCTGCCCCTCTCTGGGTCTGTCCCTGCTGGGCAGGACCCCAGGTGGGGTCCCAGGGGGGGCCACAGAGCCCTGCAGGGCAGGGATGGCTCTGGCTGCTGTCCTGGCTGCCCCTGCTGACACACAGCAGTAATTTATACCGCAGTGATAGCACGTTGTAGTGCCAGTTACTGTTTATAACCCTCATAACATTCCCTATTCCTGTGGGAAGCGTTCCTGCAGGGCTGGCAGGGAAATGATCGCTTTCAGATGTCACAGAGGACGGGGACACGGGTTCCTTGCCTGCCCTGTGACCAGGTTTGCTGGGCTGCAGGCAGGGAGGAGCAGCTGGGAGAGCAGGAGGATGCTGTCCCCACCTGGGATACCCTTACAAAGCTCCAGGCAAGGCAGGAACCACCTGCCCCTGTCCCACAGCTGCCTCCTGCCCCTCTGCCAGCCTTGGGAGTCGGATCCTGAGCAGCCATATCAAACAAGCCTGCTGTGTTATTTCATTTAGAGTCACTCTGGTTTGTGATCCATTCCTTGCCCTGCATTCCTTTGGTGTAGTATGTGTAAGGATTTTCCAGGTTCATTCTGTGCTGCTCGTGCCAGCCACAGAAACTGCAAACCTGGAGCCAGTGTGAGCAGTGAGGCAGAGCCTGCGTGGGAGCACCAGGAGGTGATTGCTGTTATCACTGAAATGGGTGTTAAACAAACTAAACACAGCCCAGCATCACTGATCCTGCTGAATGTGCAGCTCTGGATGGGCCAGGAGTGAAAATCACCCCAGGGAAGTGCAGGGGCACAGCTGAGCTGCAGTGCCTGCTCTGCTTTGTGAGCAGAGAGTGAAAGCTTTTCTGTCCCCTGTTGGCATGTATGTCTCCTGAGCTCACATGGACTTCAGCATGGAGGGGCTGCATGAGAATTGGATATTTCCAGCTTGTTCTGCAAAGAGGTTGCTCGGGGTGAGCCTGTAAAACAGAGCACTTTTCACTGTGACACAACCCTGCCTTTTTTACAAGTGTCTCAGGCCACCCGTGGTGGCCGGAGCCAGATTCCCCAGTGCAATGCAGGAAATGCAGCCAGCCTGGACTGAAACATCTGGGGGAAAAAGGGCCCTTGGTAATGAAGGAATTTGAAATAATTGCCATTCCATATTGTTCTTTGTTTTCCAATGGTTGGAATTGTAACGAGAGATCATCTCAAGGTACAGAGAATTTCAGATTCCCAGTTTGTTTCCAGGATGTCCAGGGGCTCTTGGCTGAATGTGGGATGGCAACAAAGTCTGTAAGGTTTTTTTATTGGTTTAAGAAGGACAGGGGAGGTGAGCACTTAAACACAAAGCTGGGGAAGTAAGAGGGAGCATGAGCCTGGGTTATGGTGTGGGAGATGAGTCACAGTGCTGCAGTTCTGATTTAGTCTCTCAGGGTTTGTCAATGTCCTGACTTTCCAAGAGGGCACTGAAACATCTGTTGCTTCTTTGTTTGTCATATTGTATTGTTCATCCTTCAGGCCAGAAAGAAAAACAAAGGGCAGTTTTTCTGGGCCAATTTTGCCTTTTCCAGCCCTTGTAATGAGGGAGGGCTCTTCACTTCCCATGAGAAGGCAGTGCAGCTGGGATGTCACAGAAAGGCAGCCCTGCACCTCCTCAGGAACTTCTCCCTGGCCCTGCTCCCACCTCATTTTTTATTGCTTGGGATTCCTTGACCCAGCTGCCAAAGAGGTGGCAGTTTGTGTAATATACTGACATATCCACAGCGCTCTGTTCACCTGCAGACAGCGGGGCATCCATCATTTCCCTCATTTCAGGCCAAGCCCTGGAATTTAACAGGGTGCAATAACCCAGGCTGTGGCACAGTGCCCAGGCACCAGCCCTGGCTCCATGGGACAACAGGAGCTGTTTGAACAGGGGGGCCTGGCTGCACCTCCTGCAGGGCTCCATCGTGGGGGGACCAGAATGGAGCCCCCAGCCCTGGATGAGGGAGTCGGGCTGTGGGAATTGGGGCAGAATTGGGAATATCTGCAAGTGAAGGTGTCAGATCTTCACTGAGCTCTGGGGTGAGTGGGGCTGTGGGAATTGGGGCAGAATTGGGAATATCTGCAAGTGAAGGTGTCAGCTCCTCACTGAGCTCTGGAGTGAGTGGGGCTGTGGGAATTGGGGCAGAATTGGGAATATCTGCAAATAAAGGTGTCAGCTCTTCACTCAGCCACTGTGGTCCCATGGCAGAGCAGGGTGCAGGCTGCTCCAGGCTGGTCCCTGCTCCTCCCAGGCTGGTTTGTTCTGCAGGAGTTTAGCAAAGTGTTTTCATCACATTTTAGCTCACCTGGGACAGCGTGCCCATGCAGTTTGGTGTGCAGTTTGAGAAGTCAGAATCAGTTATTTGCGTTCTCCTTCCTGCTGCTCTCTCCATGAAAGCCAGGTTCCATTTCTGAGCTGCATGCCAGATCTGGCCTGGATCAATGTGAGCCATGGCTTGGCCCTGGCACAGCACAGAGCACAGAGCTCTGTCTGCAGGGGTAAATAGTGAGGAGATGCATTGGTTCTGCTGCTGGCTCTGCCCAGGACAGTGCCCACCCTGCAGCCTGAGCTCACCCCTCTGAGTGCCTGCCCACAGCAGCACCAACACCTTTCTTTCCTGTGTTTGGCACCACATTTCACAGCAAGCAGGAGGCTCCTTCTGCACCTGCAGAGGGAAGGAGCTGAGCGTTTGTTGTCTGTGGCGCTTGGCAGACACAGCAGGCAGGTCTGTGGGGGACAGATCCAGGGCAATACCTGGGTAAGCAAGGTAATTTAGGAGAAATGGGAGGTTGTAATCAATCCCTGCTGCTAGGTGAGCGCTGGGTTGATAAACTGCAAGATGAATCAACCTCTTCAATGCCATCTGTATGAAATTATGAGATGGATAGGACTGGAGGAATAATAGAATGCAAAATAAGACCCAGTAGGGTGCAGCAACTGTACAAGGCCAGAACTCTGTGAAAAGCAACATAATAAAGAGAAATGTATGCAGAGGCCAGCAGCTGAATGCATTAGCACTGATCAGTGCCCGTATTTCTGCCTGGAGTTCCAGTGTCAGCAGCTCCCAATGCCCTCCCCTTTCCCAGCCTCTCCAGCAGCTGAGTCCTGCTTTCCTTCCTTCAGAGCAATCAGGGCATTGAATGTCCTCTCAGCACTGCCAAGCAGGTCTAAGGTGTTCCAAGGCACCTGTGAGAAAGTTCAAGGTTCGCTGTTTACCAAATGCATGAAGAAAAGTCACTGCTGTCCCCAAACAGTTCTGGTTGTTAATATTTGCTCATTTAATTGAGGTGATGTTCTCGCTGTCTGGATGGTCATCAGCCTTATTTATCCACAAAAAAAGAGATGACTGAACTCACCTTTTAAATCACCCTTCTCTTTCATGCCTCTGCTCTTTTGCTGAGCCCTCAGAACAAGCTGTGCCCTGGCAGGTGTGTGATTGCAGTGCACCTGTGCTTGCCAGCAAGGTTCCTGCTTTCTGTGCATTAACCCCTGAGCTCCCCAGGGGCCAGCAGCTCCTTCTTCCAGTGGCTCCTAAACCCCAATGTGATGGTGTTCCTTATGTTGAGGGAAGAGACGAGGAGCTGACTCCATGGTTCAGAAGGCTGATTTATTATTTTATGATATATATTACATTAAAACTATACTAAAAGAATAGAAGAAAGGATTTCAT
>JAXCLO010000046.1:13690476-13718229 GCA_035583995.1 Arremon aurantiirostris
CCAATCCCAGATGCACCTGTTGCATCCCACAGCAGCAGATAATCAATGTTTGCATTTTGTTCCTGAGGCCTCTCAGCCTCTCAGGAGGAAAAACGCTAAAGAAAGGATTTTTCATAAAAGATGTCTGCAACACCCCAACATCTGGATTTTTGCTGAACTATTCCTGACCCAAACACAACAAAAGCATGTCATGTTACAGTAGTCAAGTTTTGAGGGTCTTTTTCAAATTTTTTTCAGAAAGAATTCACCCCTCTGCAGTGTCCAGGCTGGAGAGGTCCTTGCCCTGCACAGGCACCCCCAGCCACACTAACCCATCCGTGTGTGATCACCTTTATTCCTGTCCTGAGCCCTGGAGCACCTGCCAGGGCAGAGCTGACCCATCCCAGGGAGATCAGGACTGGGCAAGGCGAGGTGGCACAGCTGAATTCACTACATGTGAATTCACATTGCACAACATCGGTAAATAAGCGTCATGAGGGACAATAAATCCCCCACACCCTGGTCTTAATTTATCTTAAACAGCAAAACAAATGAAACCAAATTAAACTCATAAGTCATTGTGAGAGCGGCGTCCAAAAAAATGTCAGTTCCAATAAATTATGACAAATAAAAGTATTGGCATAAACTCCCAGGATTTATATCACTGGCACCACAATAAGGCCATCGTTAGTTGATCTTGAGACATGACTCAAAATGTGAAGAATGAGAATATAAATATAAATAAAGGGATTTTTTTCCTAAATGCTGAAAGGGTTATTTTTAACACAGTAAACATTTTCTTTTTAAGTTAACACTAGTCAGTGTAATTGGAAGAATTTTTCAGTGGGTTTAGCACAGCTAGCTGAAGTATTCAAAATAATCTGTACAGAACTGTCACAGACCTGGATTAAATAGATTATTATACTAATCTGATTATAATAACCCTGGGCATCAGTCACATTCTCCACAATGAGCTCTTGCTAATGAGTTCTGTATTACTTTTCCTTAGATGTCGCATTTCTGGGAGGAGAGAATTTATTTTTCAAAATATAAATTCTGCACTCATATTTTTTATTCATGGCAGTGAGTTTTTGTTCTGAAGCACCCAAGATATTTTTCATCCTTTAATTAAATAACATCAGTGTTCAAATAACAGAGACTGCCTGTCAAAGAGTACAGTGCAGTCATTCAAGTGATCTCCACCAGAATAATTGCCCTACAATCAAGCAGTAATTTGCCTTTTCAAGGAGACGGAATGATCCAGATTGATTGAGAAAAATGAGCTGTTTTTTTAAAATAGGAAATTAGAGATGTTCATTTCACATTCTACATTTAAAAAAAATAATTAATGGTGAGATGCCATTTGGGTAATCTGGAATGGCTTCAGACATGCCCCAGGATGGGCTGGTACCTTCAGGCTGACCCTGGGGGAGTCAGAGCTGGGTGTTTGTGAATTAACCTCAGCACTGTGGCCTTTTCACAGTGGGGTTTGTCTTGTCCTCAGACTGTGTGGAATTATTGATTCCGGGAGCCTGGGCACCCTCTGAGGGTCCCCACCAGGTCCTTTCCCCATTTCCTGCCTGGCAGCACTTGGGGCTGCCCTTGCACACAGGAAAATCACCAGACAAGGGAATTGCTACCTTGACAATAATTGGTTATTTTCAGTCCTGGAAATATAATTCTTTTTCTGTCTTTCCCTTTTCTTTTAATCTGGCCTTTAAATTTGTGATTAATCCCGATTTTAATGAAACGTCAATGCTGGATCTCTCTTCAATAGGTATCTGTTTAAATCAAAGTATTTAATTTGAGAAAATCATGTTGTATGATCAGAGCACTGAGAGCAGGAAAAGGCTGACAGACAAATGGTGGTTTATGGAAAGCTGGGAAAGGTACAGAGAAATGTATGTGGAGAAAACTCTAAAGCAAGCAAAAGATGTGGCCAGCAAGTTAAATTATAAGGGTAAAGTTTAAAGCAATTTCTTCCAGAAACCCCTGAAGGTTTTCCGGAATAAGGCGATTTCTTCAGTCCTGACACTGCAAGAGCGTACGAAATTGGAATAAAATTACTAAAAATGAAAACAATGTAAACCTTTGCTCAAACTCTGAACCAAACAGTCGCTGTGTTTCTGCGAAATTCAGAAGATATTGTTAGCCGACAGTGCAAAGAGCTGGCTCTGTGTTTGAGCTGCATTGGAGCTGTGCAGAGAGCTTTTCATGTGGCATTTTGGCTGGGCTGGCAGCTGAGGGTGAATCTGAGCCCTGCATCACCCCTTTCGGGAGCTGAAAGGGCCAGGAGCCAGAGGGCACTGAGCAAACCATGCATTTGGGAGGAGTGCCTCCCTTTCTGAGCTGTCTGGGGCTAAAATAAGAACAAAGACTGGGAATTATCTGGTTTTGGTAGAGTTCATCCTGCTGCCACTCTGCCTTTTTCCCTTTGCTGCTCCAGTTTCAAGCAGCACCAGGCTGAGCCACCAGGGAATTCTGTTCACAAACCTGGAGGTTCTGCTGCCCTGGCGCTTCAGGGGCCTCATCCCTTTGGAGATGCTCAGCGTGCAGCTCCTCACTGGCTCTTTGCTTTTGCTCTAACCCTGGAACAAAGGTGTGGGTGCTGCTCTCTCACAATTCTCTTGTTTCCATTCGTTTAACTGCAGTTTTTAGGGCTGTTGCTGAATTAAAGTATAAATTGGTTTTGTTCAGAATGGCAGTCCTGAATGTGTGAACCTGCTTTCTGCAAGGTGAATATTAAGTTGAATCTCTTTGCATAAGAAGCTGATTTCCATGTATTTACCCCATGCTTTTACTGCCCCATGGTCCCTCAATTAGGGCTTCTGTGGTTCCCTTGATCACTGTGTTTGTGAGCTGTGTAAAGTGAGTGCTTGTGATCACAAAGGCAAAGGGAAAAGATAATTTCACACTGACCAAGCCTTTGATATCCAAACCCCATTCCTGGACCTGGCACAATCCACTTCTGTAACTTGGGGCAAGCTGTTTAAATGCAGTTTGGGCACTTGGATCAGCCACAAGGCAGCGTGGGGAATTATCTCAGGAAGGGAAATGGTCAGTGATAATTCAGTTTGCCCATCTGTGTGATGGACACAGGGGGTGGCTTGAGGCAAAGAAACCGAGGCATGCTGGGCACCCCAAGGGCCCCAAATAGAACCGTGTGTGCTCCTAATGAAATAAAACTCAGGAGTGGGAAAGTCAATTTGATTGTGCTTTGAGGGCCGTGTTGAGGGCCCAGCTCATGGGGGAACAAAGACCAGACGAGCTCATCTAGTCCAAGGAGGCTTCCCCCTGTGAGTCCCCAGACACCTGATCTCACCTGGAGCCCTCTGTTCCCCCTCAGGAGGTGCTGCAGTGCCCAGGTGAGCAGGACAAAATTCCTCTTTGGTTGAACTCAATTTTCCTCGAAGTCCTGAGGAGCAACTGCACTGGGGTTTACAGTACAAGTTATTTTAGCCCTTTTTACTGCCACGGATGAGATTGTTTGACTTACAGTTTAAGGCATGTTTTGGGAGAAAAATCACTGTATATAAATGAAAGAAATTATTATTACTATTATGGGGTTCTCCATAACTTTTGTAGTTTATAGGCTGTCAGCATTTTCTTTAGAGGCCCTCTATTTTAGGTGTCTCAGTTTGGCCTTGAAGTTGTTCTCAAAGTTAAAAGCTGAAATACTAAAAACCATCTCAAAGCAAAGCTGTTTCCCTTCCCTCTCTTTTTCTCATAAAATAGAAACAAGATCTTTAGAAATCTTTACATCACTAGGACACAGATAAATAAATGTCATTGTTGGCTTCAGGCTCTGTTGAGTGTTAAAATTAAAAAAGCCAAACCCAGAGCCCCAAATACAGGAGAGAGCAAAGAAACCCCAAAGCATTGATTGTGTTTTATCCTGATGCAAACCTGGGGAAGGCTTTGCCCCAGCAGGGCTGATCTGTGGCTCAGGTGAATGTGGTGCACCTGATCCTCCTGCACCCAAATCAGAGATCAAACCCCTTCACTGGGAGAGGAAAATTGGGCAGAGCAGGAGGGGCTGCTGTGTTTGGGTCAGGAAATGTGGAAAACACAAATGCCATGTGCATCCTTGGAGCTGTGGGTGATAAATGCCCCTGCAGCACTACCTGTGCTGTGCTGAGCCACCTGAGCCACCTCGCTGTCCTTGGAACAGACAGGTAGGGCTCAATTTCACATTTTCTTCATTAAATTAGAGCCTGGAAACCCAGGGAATGTGACCTGGAGGAGGAACATCAAAATGTTTTGAACATGTTGCAGTACTTCTGTTCAAAATTAGGGGACAGTTCTTTGATCACTCGGTGATTTCTGCAGGGAAATGCATGCAGACACAGGGTTTGTGTCACAGCCCAGGCTCAGCCCTGCTGAGCCCACCCTGCAGCTCCCTGTGGCTCCAGTGGGACATAAAGAGATTAAAGATGATGCCAGAGTTCATACTGAGCTGCCTTGGTGAGCCAATTGTCAATAGGAGCTCTTCTGGCAGAGACGTGAGAGGTGAAATGTCCCTGGAGCAGCTGACTCACCTCACCAGGTGCGGCCCTTGGGGTTTGCTGCTCCTCCTGCTCTGCTGGGCTTGGATGTGGGAAGGACCGGGGGATTTTGGCAAGGCAAACCACGGGAAGAGAACTTGGAACAAATCTCCAGAAAAAGCCGGGTTGGATCAATATTTTGCTGGTGGGAAATAAGCAAAAATGAAGCATTAGTGTGTAAAAAAGAAATAAGAGGCCTGACTGTGCTTCTGGTGGGGGTGCTTGGAGGGTTCCCTGAGCTGCTGCGTGCACTGGGTGCATCCTGCTGGAAATGAACCCAGCACGTGCTGGGCACCACCAGAGGGGAGCACAACACGGTTTGAAGAGGCAGCAGGGAGAATTCTGTTGGTAAATAACTTTTCACACAGGATTTTGCTGCTTTTGAAAGTTTTATTTTCTTTCATTCCTGCGCATTCTCTCTGCAGTGCTCTGAGACAGGAGGGAGACTCCTTGTGTGAGTCCCAGAGCAAAGGAAGGCTGAGCTTCCCCTCTCTGTCCCCTCTGCTGCTTTTTGAGTCCCAGAGCAGGGAATGGCTGTGCTTTCCCCCTCTGTCCCCTCTGCTGCATTTTCAGTTCCAGAGAAAGGGAGTGCTCAGCTTTCCCCTCTGTCCCCTCTGCTGCTTTCTGAGTCCCAGAGCAAGGAATGGCTGTGCTTTCCCCTCTGTCCTCTCTGCTGCATTTTCATTCCCAGAGCAAGGAATGGCTCTGCTTTCCCCCTCTGTCCCCTCTTGCTTTCTGAGTCCCTGCAGCATGAGCAGACCATCGTGAGGGGCTGGCCATAGAGCAGAAGATTGCCTTTAAATGATGTTTCTTCCCTTTGTGTTGATGCTCAGGGCGGTTTCACTCGGTGCTTTAAGCTGGCGATGGATGCCTGGGCTGTCCCGCCGTGGTGAGAGCCCAGCAGTGAATTTTGGGGGTTCTTTCTGTGTGCTGTGAGTGCAGCAGAGCCCTCTGTGTGCGGGGCAGGGCTCCAGGAGAAAGGGAAAAAGGGAAAAGCACCCAGGGACGGCCTTGGTGCCCCCGGGCTTGGCTGTGCTGCAGAGAATCCAAACACTGCTCTGGGGAACGCTGCTCTGCCCCTTCCTTCAGCTCTAGAAATCCTTGAGTTTGAATTATTTACCACAAGAGTTTGTGCAGGAGCCTCTGGTGTGTGCAGGAAAGGACGTGGCATTTCCAATGAAGCACCTTTTGTGTCCCTCTGGCCGAGCAGGGATGGTGTGAGCACAGGGTAGCTATGCTCAGCACGTGCCATTTTTGGTTAGGAGGGTACTGAAAAGGTTCCTAAGCTGTAAGTCACGGTTGGAAGGAATCTCTTGACTTATTTGGGTTGTGTATCACTCTGTGACCAGCTAGCCATCATCTCTTTATTAAAAAATTGCATTGATTTTCTGGGCTGTCAGCCACTTGTTATTTCTAAAGAGGTCTTAATTGGAAGTGCTGTCCCATTGGAAATATTCCCATGAGCACCAGCAAGAATGTTTCCCAAAATAGCCTGTTTAGCAAAAGAAAGAAATCTTCAGCCTCTGTGGCATAAAACACCCTGAGCTCACACCCAGATGATGCTGAAGAGTTTCTGCCATGCTGGGAGGCACTGTGCTCCTGAAAATGAACAGATTTGATGTTCCTGAGCCTGGGCTGCCCTGCGGTGGATAGCCCTGGTCGCTGTGCCTTGTGCCACGGGAGTCAGGGCAGCTCCCTGTGGGTCAGGGCGCCTCTGGGCACTGCAGAGCCCCTGGCACACAGCACTCTGCTGAAGGGTTGGGATTTTTGGTCTGCAGCTTTTCTGGTGGTCTGCAGAATCTTCCCTGCACCAACACTCACATCTCTGTCCCTGCTGCCCCAACACTCACATCTCTGTCCCTGCTGCCCCAACACTCACATCTCTGCCCTGCTCTGTCTGGGATGTGCACACAGCTTCCCTGACTCCCGCTCCCTCATCTGAAAAATCAACTCCGTGGCTCAGTCTCGCATTGCTCAGCCTCCTAGCTGGAGTTAATGCTCCAGGCCTAATTCCAGGCTGGTTCTCAATTTGTTGGATGCGGTTGATGCACACATCAAATAGTTCTGGCACCCTGGTGCTTCCTGTGAATGAAAAACGGCACGGAATAGTTTGTGTGAATTTCATCCCCATTCATGCAGCAGACTAAAAGACAACTCATGTTTGGCAAATACACAGGAATGGGAGAAAAGATTCAAATCGGAGGAAAAAAATGTAAATGTTCTCAAGAGAGGGTTTTTCCCACAACGGAAAGAAAGAATAAATTAAAAAAAAAAGCAGTAATGGAAACCATTGAAAGATGTGGTCAGGAGAGTGTAATATCTTAATGAGGTGCTAAGATCTAAGCAATATTCTTGCAAGAGGGTGTGTTACATCTCCTCCCAGCTCTTGGGGCATTACAGAGGGGAGGTTTTATCTCTGAGGATGAGGATGGAGTGCAGCCCCAGCTGGGCTGTGTCTGTCCAGGTCAAGAGGGGCATTACAGAGGAGTTTTTATCTCTGGATGGGGATGGAGTGCAGCCCCAGCTGGGCTGTGTCTGGACAGCTCAGCCCCACTCCTGTCCCCCTTGTGTGGCTCCTCTTTATTTATTGACTGTTCTTAGCACAGCAGCTGTAACTTATTAAAGTGAGGAAAACATGCATGTTTGTGGGGTAACTGGCTGGTTTTGGCTCATTTTCGCTTTGTTGGCTAGAAATGGTCAGGTGAAGCAGTGGGATGGGTGTGTGTGTCCCCGGCCAGAGCCGGGCAGGGGGCTCAGGGACAGCCCTGGATCTGGGCAGGCTCCTGGAGTTGCTCTCTGGGAAATGCCTGGCTCAGGTGGGCGCTCAGATGGGTGCTCAGGTGGGAGCTCAGGTGGGAGTCCAGGTGGGAGCTGGGGCTGGGCTCCCCTGTCCTAGGATAGGGACCTGTCCCATTACTTTACTCCATTTCCCACTCAATTCCTGGATAATGATGGGGAGTGAGATGGAGAGACGAGAAAGAACCTGTGGAAAGTCGCATGGGAAAAGTGAACTGGGGAATAAAACCAAATGTCCCGAATCCAAGTGACGTTTTGGTCACACAAAGTAAACATTCCCCTATCTCACCTAGCGGGCCTGAATACCTTGTCCTTAAGCAAGCGTACGATTCTGTAATATTTTCCAGTCTGGTTGCAGCAGCCTTATGGCGGGGGACGGAGCCTGGCTGTGCTGCGGGGATGTTCATTGTGCTCTGTCATTATTTGTACCCCAGCGCTCCCATTGTCCCAGGAGATCAGTGGGGCAGGGGAGGATAAATGGGGAGGATCAATGCGGCTGGCCAGGGCATGGAAGGGCTGAAAGGGGCAGTACAGAACAGAGGCTGCACATGGAATTCACAAGGAATGTGAGGCGCTGCTTTCACAGCCGACATTCACATAGCCGGGGTTTAATGAGAATGGAAAATGCTAACATATAAATCCAGTCCTAAAAAATTATATCCACAACAAACCAATGAGCGGTAAATATTTTTGCCATTAAGCCTGGCGCTCCGTTCCTGACGTGAACTATTAAAACTCCTGCTAAAGCTTTCATTAAATCATGTCTTCAAAACTCCCTTTCAAACATGCTGCTCTGTATGGAAGGGAATGAGCCTGCAGAGGGATGAGGGCAAACCAGCTCAGTATCCTACAAAAACTTGGGTTTTTCCAAGGCATGAAATTCAGACCTGATCGAACTCTGGCTGAAGTTGACCAAGGGGGTTCCAACAGCCCTGGAGCATCCCCGGAGCATCCCTGTGTTAGGAAAATTAATCCACAAACACCAGAGGTTATGTCCAAAAAAAAGAGACAGAGGAGTCCTTTTTTGGCTTTATTTGAATAGAGGGAAAGGCCATGGGGCATTCCCCTGGGATGTCTCCAAATTTTGGAGGACCCAGCCTCCTTTTTATCCCAATTTTCAGCTTCATTTCCCTTCTCTCTTTCCCCCTTGGCTGAGGTACCTGACAGACACAGACTTCCCAAAATACCTGATACCAAAGATTTTCTTCTAATGTATAACCCTCCTTTTAATTTTTAATTCTTATGGAATTTAGGAGTTTTTCTTCCCCACTGTTTCTTTCATCTCTCAATGTCCAATTTCGTTTATCACCAAACCTAAACTTTATTTGTAAAAGCAAAATATCTTTTTCCGTTTATCAATCAGTGGAATCCTTCCCACGGTTTCTTTTGTCTCCCACCCAGTGCTGGTTTTATCCACCAGCAGACCCAGAGCTTGTTTGGAAAGACAAATCTGCTGTTCCTCTCAATTGGAGCATCCCTGGAGTGTCCCCAGAGCTCCCCCAGCCCCTCTGGCACCGCTGCTCCGGGGATGCTCCGAGGATGCTCCGAGGATGCTCCAGGGATGTTCCCGTTCTGCCCCGTTCCTGTCCCTGCTGCCTGCAGGGTTTGGCCCCATCCAACCCCTCCTGCCCCCAGGGTTTCCTGTCCCCAGCAGGCAGCTCTGTCCCTGGGGGTGAAGGGCAGGGGGTTGCAGCCTTTGTAGAGAAGATGAATGCACTGTTCTCAAATATTCCATAAACAGCTCATTATTCCTCTTATTATCATGCAGAGTGAGTGAAATTTTAATGTTTCACCGCTCCGGGCTGTCAAAGTCCTTGTGCTCTTCAAAGAGGAGGGCTCGGATTCTGTTCAGTCTTTGTGGAGGGAAATTAGGGCATCTTTGTGCTTTTTAAAGATATGTTTAGAAAAGGTCATACGTACTGTTTCTTCACTTGGAAGCGTATCTCGGGATAACCACGATGTCCTGTTGTGTGAAAAATTGCCTGAAAGGTCTCTAAAGCCTTCTCCATACGAAATATGAGTGAATATGGATTGATTCTTCTTAATTATGACTTTCACTCTTGCAGGAAACAGATGTTTGCTAACTGAGATTTCATTTCTGGCTTGGCAGAGAAGTGCGTACAACTGGAATCAATGAGGGCCAGTGAGAATTGCCATTGCTGCTGGCTTCTTGAGCTTGGTGCTGCTTTTGAATTCTGCACAACTTCTTGCTGTCGCTGGAGCTCATTACTAGCAGGCAGAAAATCTCTGTATTCTGGGGGTTTCATTGCACCTGGACTTGGTGAAAGCAGAAATGCAGGAGTGTGTGTGTGTGTGGGCTCAGCCCTGGCTGCTGCCACTCCTGATGCTGGGGCTGAGCTGCCCCAGGCTCTCCCTTCTCACCCGAATTCCCTGCCTCAGTGACAGGGACTGGGAATCGCAGCGAAATGCCAACTGTCCTGAGTGGTTCCTGTCTGCTGCAAATGTTCCTTTTCTTACAATAATTATAAAAAGCCAGCAGGAGGGAAAGTCCAGGCACTGTTTCGGAAAGTGAGAATTGTGGAAATTCTGTCTAACAGGAAAAGTATTTTTAAAACTGGTTCTCCTGTGTGCATCCCTTTAAGGGATCCTGGTCCATGCCTCCTGGTCCCTGTCACAGCTGCTGCCATTGCCTGGACAATGTTTCTGGCCCAGAGCTCTCTGCTGGGCTTGCAGGGCTGCATGGCAAGGGGAACATCTCTGTCTTTGTCAAAATACAGGTAAATGAGGGAGAGGAAGGTTCATTTGCTTCTTTCATCGTGCTTCTGTTGGATTAGAGAACGTGTCCTTTCATAAATAGCTTTTTCTACAGCAGTCAGACCAGTTGTTTTCCTTTGGGAATACTTTCACATGAGTTTTTAAAGAAAAACAGAGCAGATTAACAAAGGGTGCATAGGAGGCATGTCTGCTTCTTGTTTTAGAAAAGCAACGCATTTTTAATGTAATAATGCAGAGTAGCAGAAAAAGGCACAGAATAAAAACAACCTTAACAAAAGACACCATAGTCTGTTTCATTGAGCAGTTTTGGAAAGTTATCCTGGATTTGTATCAGCATTATCACAAAATCTATTGCATTATTCTGCTTGTAGACTGACTTTGCCTCAGTGTCACTGGCTCAGCTCTGCCCCCACTCCATCCCTCTCCACAGCTTTACATGGCTCTGTACACAGAATTTTACAAATGGACATAACTGTTTAACTGTAAGGACGTAGCACAACTCTCTCACTGCTATGTTGCTAATTATGTAAATGAGACTACTTATTGAGAGACAATACTAATATTTTCACCTCTTCTTTCTTTGGAATAGAGCTGTGCTTTAAGGAACGTGAAAAATGCTTTCACTTAAGCATTAAGGCAGCTTTTCACACAGATCATCACTTCAGTTCTGTCTATTGGTGCTTACACAAGGAAAGGCTGCCACGCTGAGCTCTGCTTCTCCCTGACTGGCATTTAAATTTTTTAAACATCAAATATTTACTGATGTAACCCAGTTGCTCACCAAATTGAATTTCAAAGGTCCTTATCCTGCAGTTTCTGTTTGTGCACATCTCCCATTCAATGCATCTCTAATGAAAATGAACCTGCTTCTTTCTGGAGCTGTTTTTTAACCTTTCTGTGCTCTCCTTTATTACCGTGATTTACAACAATATTGTGAGTGTTATTATTCCAGACTGCAGTCAGTGGGTGTTTGCCATGGGTTTGCACTGCAGTGCTGCCTCTTAAATGGTTCTGGCTTCCAAACTGGAACAGTTTTGGCTTGCAGCCCCTCCTCATGCCCAGTGCTCGCAGCCCACAGAGCAGGAAGGGGAAATGCACTGGAAGGTGTTTGAGATCTTTGAGGCTGAGCAAGGTGGGGAAGCACAGCCCCAGAGGATTTGGATCAGTGGGGCTCAGCAAGGTGAGGCTTTGTGCTCAGGGGCCCTGGGGCTCAGCTCAGCTCTGGCTGGGGCTGAGCAGGGTCAGGTTTTGTGCTCAGGGGTCCTAAAGCCCAGGTCAGCTCTGCCCCTGATGCTGCGCTCAGTGAAAGCCAGAGGGGTTTCTTGGGTGGAAGTTCTCTGCTAGGGTGGGAATTCTGCAGCTGGAAAATTAAAGAAAAGCCACCTGGAGCTGTGTGTGTGTGTTTAGGGAGTTGATAATTTTAACTCAGGGGTTTCAGACAGTTTCTGCTGGCAGAATTCCTTGAGCAGTGAGAACTGGCGTTGATGCTGCTGAGCGCCCAGGGACAGAGAGCAGAGCTGCTGCTCCTTTAGCAATGCCTGAGCTGCAGGCAGGGCACTGAAATGCACCACAGGAACAGCTGGAGCACCCAAACCCAGAGAGCAGAGCTGCTGCTCCTTGAGCAGTGAATGCACCACATTTCCTGCTAAATGCACCTGAAATGCACCCCAGAGCACCAAGGGACAGAGAGCAGAGCTGCTGCTCCTTTAGCAGGGAATGTACCATATTTCCTGCTAAATGCACCCGAAATGCACACCAGGAGGACCCAAACCCAGAGAGCAGAGCTGCTGCTCCTTGAGCAGGGAATGCACCACATTTCCTGCTAAATGCACCTGAAATGCACCCCAGGAGCACCCAGGGACACATCACAGGTGAGGCTGTGGCAGGACAGGGCTGACAGCCCTCACTGACACATGCAAGTGCTCACACATTGCCTTGGCAGCTGCTGCATGCAGCCCCTTGTGCAGTGCTGTAAAAAAGATGGGATTCTCATAAGAGAATGGCATTTTTATTCAAATGGATGTGGGCTTGAAAAACAGCAAGATCCTCTGATGTTCTACACATTTGAAAGCAGTAATTTTTTTTTTTGTGTGTGCCATAATTAAAGAAGAAAGCAGCAGGACAATTCCCTTGTCCATTCCCTCCTCCTTTTTCCTCTCTCTTATAGAAATGATATCTGGCAGAGCAGCCAAGATATTTTTCAGTCTGGTGCTCATGGGTCTTTTCATTACTTTTCTGTTCTCACACTGCTTGCCCAGTACAGCAGCTGTTGAATAGACAACTCTGAGAGCTGGGGAAGGATATTGGTGAAATATTTGATTAACACTATTTTTGCAGGAAATTGATATGTCAACTATTTTTAGCCTCAGGCAAAGGAATAATCAAACCCAATCCATGTGGCAACCTTCTCCAATTTCAGATGACTTTATAACCTCTGATATTTTACTCATTTTTACTTTTATATTGTAGTCTGTCACAGCCTCCCACCCTTGGTGATTTCATGCAGTTTTTTTAACTGTGTGATTGTCCCATTAGGAAATACATTCAGCAAACTTTCCTGTTGGAAAGTGTTGTGTTCATTGCTTCAGAAAGTGTGTGTTGGCTCTGTTCACAACAATGAAACATCTGAAAGTCTGGCTTTTATCCATAACACACTCTAATTCCCTATTCATAACCGAAATTCCTTTTTGTGCAATTTGCCATTTTTTTTTCATTACATATGCTAGTTACATCTTAGGGTGAATCAGTCAAATGGACTCTAAATTAAAATAGCTGGCTGATCTGAGCCCCAAATCTGTTGCAATGCAGATTTCTCAGAGCTTGGAAGAAAACAGCCAATACAGCCACCATAGACAGGGGTGATTATTCTTTCTGTCTGTCTTTTTCCAGGTAACTGAGCAGATGAATGTACCCTAAGGCTTTAATCTTCTGGGTAATTAGGAGAAATAGGTGGAAATGAAAGTCAATAAACTGTGTGAGCCTGAATAGGTCACGCTAACAGTCAGGATGTCACTGTGAGGACAGGAAATCCTTACATTGGATGCATCATTTTAGTCTCTAATTTAATCCATAGAACAGGATCAAAATTTGTTTTGAACCGTACGCACATAAGCGAGGAAACAGAGACAAACTGAACTTAGTGGGGTAAATTGTCAGCCGTTTGGAGGAGAGGAAGCCCAGCGAGAGGAAGCCCAGCTCCCTGGGCTGGGAGCGGCTGAGTTTAGGCCAGCGGCAGCCCTGCCCCAAAGGTTCCTCCTTTCACCCTGCAGGAGGAAGGTGCCCACCCTCCACTCCTGGTGGCGCCTCTGTGTGCCCAAATGTTTGCGTTTTGAACCCAGGGAGGAGAGGAGAGACCAGCGGATCTCGTAAAGGTTCACCCCACCCTCTGCCGGGCTGCTGCTCCTTGGCAAGCCTTCCCCAGGCAGCTGCTGCCTGTTTCCCTCTGCAGTTGTGTGCTGACATTTCCTACAGCGGCTTTTCCTGAAGGCTCCCAGCAGCCCTCTCAGCCCCCCTTTCCTGGCCTCCTCTTCCTCCCAGCACGGCCCGTGCCTGGCTCCCACGAGGGCTGGGGTCCCCACGCATCCCTGTGAGCAGCCCTGGGCTCTGCTGGGCTCGCTGGGGCAGGGGCTCACTGCTGGGGTTGCTGGACAGCTGTGTGTCAGCACAGACAGACGGACAGACTGACAAGGCAGAGTTATTCAGGCTGGAAAAGACCCTTAGGTATGAGTACAGATAGACAGACAGACAGACAACATAGAGTTATTCAGGCTGGAAAAAACCCTCAGACCCTCAGGTGTGCAGAGAGACAGACAGACAAGCACAGAGTTATTCAGGCTGGAAGAGACCCTCAGAGCCTCGGGTGTGCACACAGACAGACAGACAGACAACATAGAGTTATTCAGGCTGGAAAAAACCCTCAGACCCTCAGGTGTGCAGACAGACAGACAGACAGACAAGCACAGAGTTATTCAGGCTGGAAAAGACCCTCAAGTGTGCACACAGACAGACGCACAGACAGACATGCACAGAATTAATTCAGGCTGGAAAAGACCCTCCTAAGCTGGGTCCCAGCAGTCCCTCCTCAGGGCACAGGCTGAGCACACAGGCACTGACTCTGCCCTGCTTTGGTGCCTCCTTCAGGGTAATTTTTCCTCTCTCAGTGCAATTCTTTTTGCATGAGAAGCTGCATGTGGCCCCCTCCGTGCAGAAGGAGTGATTTGAATAATTTGGATTACAGAGAGCGCGTGCACAGATCCTGGATTACTCAGTGTGCTGCTGCTTTCCCTCCCCCGAAAGCTTCATAAACTGTCCTTTCACAGGCTTTTAATAAACACTCAAGTGACTTAATCTTTTAGTGTAAAGGCCTACTTGTATTTTAAGCTTTCTGTTATCAATGTCATTAAATCAATATCCTCAATTCTACAGGATCCAAGCCACATAGAAGCTGTCACACACAGTTTAACTTTAAAAGGGCAATATTGAGGTACAGTCAGTTCCTTTTTCATAGATTAGAGAGTACTTTGAAGTAGAGCTGTTGAAGATCAGAGGGAGTTTATTCCTCTGCAGCCAGTTTCTTACGTGTTGGGGGCTCTCCATCCTAATGACAGTTCTGCTGCAAAACTTCAGTGGAGCCTCAGAAGATGAGTATTTTATGCAGTTATCATAAATGGCACTGAAAGTCTTTTGGAGATTATATAATGGGTGATAAAACACGGGAAAGATTCTTTAAGAGAAATAAGAAGGCAAATTATGATAGACCCTTCTTTGCCATTCTTTAATCTGTTTATCTATTTTTCATTATTATTATTTAATTATTCTTTCTCCATCTGAGTGCACACACAGCTCAGGACAGGTCAGAGCCTCACTTGGTGTGGTTCATTGTCTAATGAGTGACATCTGTGTTTAGAGTTAAGATGGAGAAAAACAAGGACTTGTTTCTTGCCAGAGAGATGCAATTGAGGGTAAAGCATACATCTGGGATTTATTTGTGTAAAACATGCACGACTGCAGTACCATGTCTCCTTCCAACCTGACCCTGCGGTGCCCCTTCCATTTAGAGTATTAGAATCCAGATTTATCCAGAGAAATCTTACAAATCAGAAATGGCAGTTATTGCTCCATCTTTGCTGTCATTACAGCAGATCTTTCTCTCTCTCCCTTTCTGTGGTTTTTTAGCCGCTGTGTGTCACAGAAGTGGAATAATTTGTAGTACAAGGCAGCTGTAGGTTCTCTCAGTCGCTCACTTCAGGAGAGATGGTGGAGATGGTGGATGTCACATTACTGAGCTCAGCTGGTGCTCAGGGACAGTCCTGGGGTGACAGTGACAATCCTGGGGTGACAGTCCTGATGTGGCGGTGACAGTGCTGGGGTGACAGTCCTGGGGTGACAGTGGCAGTGCTGGGGTGACAGTCCTGATGTGGCGGTGACAATCCTGGGGTGACAGTCCTGATGTGGCGGTGACAGTCCTGGGGTGACAGTGCTGGGGTGACAGTCCTGTATAGTATAGGTGGCCTTTGAGTCCCAGTAAAATATCTGTATTGTACTTGGATATCTGTATACAGGCCTTGCCCAGGTAAGTCCCAGTTGTTCTTGATGGGCTGCAGCTGTCATGTCCTTCATTGGGCTCCAGCTGTGGCTGGTGAAGATAACTGGGATTAAAGGGGTGGGTTGGCCAGTCAGGGAGAGCCTGGAAGGAGCCCTGACTGAGAAGGAACAACGTGCAGAAGAAGGAGTCTGTGCTGTGAAGCTCTGCAGCCATAAGAAATACTGAGGAGGTATGGGACTCTAGAAATATAATAACAGTCCTGATGTGACAGTGACAGTCCTCTCTCACAAAGCACCTGACCTGCAGCCCCATCCTGGTATGATAAAGGCTGGGGAAAAGGTGAGGCAGGAGCTGCAAACCCGGGCCAGGGATGAGCTTGGGGAGATGAGAAAATTCCATTTATGCTGTGCAGAGGTGTGGGCTGAGCAGGGAATGAATGCCCTTATCTGCAGCACAGCTGGGAGGTGTGTGGCACCCTGCAAGCCCTGGATGGACAGAAATTCTCTGTTATCTCCAGGCAGGAGGGGAGCTGTGCTGCCTTGTGCCTGACACTCCTGGGAGAGGAGAATTGCATCAGGAACTTCTTGTACTTGGTTGAGTTTCAGCAGGATGAGGTGGTGGGGGTTTTTTCTTCATTCCCTAAAACAAGGAGAGCAGAACTTGATTATCTTTGGTCTTGACAGCAGAACTGTGTTGCAATAACCCAAGAGCTGTTAATTCACCAGTGATTTTTTTTTTTTATGTTGAAGACTCTTGTAATTAAAAAATTGCCATAAGGCAGGGCCCACATAATGTGGAATTTAGGGATTTATGTATTAGAAAGGGTTGAACAAACACTGGAAATCCTCTAGTTTGCATATTTTGTCTGTAACAAACTATTACTTCACTCCAATATAATTTGAATAATTTTGTCATCAAGCTCATGTAACGGAGTGGAGAATGGGATCTCAAAGCTGGAGATCCCATTATATATATATAATTATATATATATAATTCCCCAAATAGTGGAATTTAGCCCTTTTTAAATGTTCCTTCAGGGTTTCTGTTTTTCTCTTGCAGACACCCAGACAATACAGCCAAGCACTAAATAAAAGCAACAGAGTTCATCTTTACTGTGCATTCCTGGATTATAGGTACGTTGCATAATTCCACATTCTTTAGCTGGGTTTTATTTCATTACACTTACTTTGTGATGCTGTGTATTTATATTTTTCTTGCTTTCTTTCATTCATGGAAATGGTTAAAGAAATGGAACCACTGGCTTACAAAAGCCACAATCTGATTGTTTCTCCTTATCACAGACAGGAGAGCTGGTATTCCCAGCCCCTGGGCTGGGTGGTGATTGGGAGCTGGGAACATTTTGTGATCAAAGTCGCAGCCTGATACAAATCCTGCTTATCTTGTTTTGTGAGTGAGTCCGCTTGGGCACCTGCTCGGATGCTCCAGGGTGGCAAAGCTCCAGCGCAGCTCTGCTTTCGCTGGCTCTGTGCCACAGCAGCCTGTGAAATCAGTATTTCAGCGCTGGGAGTTCTGGCCAATGCATGGAATGGATAAACATCACGCAATGGCCCATCTTGAATGCAAATTAGAATCAAAGGGAAATAAATATCACCTCGAATTTCACTCAGAAAATAAGAACTATGGAAAAGCAGTAGCTTTTTATTATTTACTTTTTTTTTAGCTCTGAATAAATTTAATTTTTTTTTCCTTTTGAAATGCACTGCTCTTAGTGAACTCATTGAGAAGGAATACAAATGGTGAATTTTTAATTTCATGGGGATTAACAGTTTTTGAGTGCAAGCCTAATTGATGCAGCAATGGTGTGGGATGCTGTGATCCCTCCTGAGCACCGTGCACTTGGGAAGGTCACAGTAATTGTTCCACTGAAGTTCTGCTCACCTGTGCTGAGCTGCCCCAGCTGTTGGCAGTTCCTCGTTGTTAAGGTTACCCACAAATTAGGATAAATTAGAAGCAGGTTTTATGAAGCAAATGAACGTGGCTGGGGCATTGCTCTCCACTGGGGCTGGGGCCCTGGAGGCTTTGTGAGGATACAAACCCAGATATGAAATCTGTCCTTGCAGATGAGCCAGGATGGGTTTATTCCCTGTGCACCGTAGTTAGTTTGATTTCTAACCCACAGCAGAGTCTCTCTGAGAACTCAAGGAGGTCCTGAAGGGCAGGAGAATGAGGTAATACCTCTCTTTAAGAGGGGAGCACAGATCACTCAGCCAATCTGCAGGACTCGGAGAAATACCAGAAGAAATAAATAATTCCTGCCAGACAGGGGGTGGGTGACCTGTGGTGCCTGATGGACCTTCTGGGTCCCCACCCCAAGGCTGGCAGGGCACAGGCAATTCTGGCTCGTCCCAGGAAAAGCCAGCTCATGAGGATCACTGCTCAAAAACAAAAAGCAAAGTGGCTGAGGATGCTGAGAGCAGCCCCAGAGCCTGCCCAGCCATCCCTGGAGCAGGAGCTGCCCCTTGGGTGCAGGGACACAACTGACGGGGATTGGTGCTGTCAGCCTCAATTGCTGTGCCAGCATGGCTGTGACACTGGGCGAGGGTCAGGCACCACAGAACTCTCTGATTTTGGGGCTTTTGCAAGACACTGACTTGTCTGGTACTACAGTTCTCAGAACTGGGTCTGGGTGAAATGCCATAAATGAGATGCAAAATGGAATGTAAAAGTAGTTATCATTCATTGATTATAAAACTGGGAACAGACGTCTACAGACGTTCATGGAGGGCTCTGATCTGTGCCTTGTCCTGTGAATATTTTCCTTTACTGTTTCCATGATGGAATTGAGGGGACGCTCACAGTATTGGGGGGTCTGCAGCCTGAGATGGCTCCAGACCTTTCCATGTCCTGTGTAGCACAGAGCACGTGAAGTTAACCTCCAGCAGGTGCATTTTGGCAGGGATAACGTTTGGTTTCTGTGCCCCCAGCAATGGAAGCGGGGTCTGGTCCAACGAGGGCTGCGTGAGGCAGAGTGGGGACCTCAACTACTCCGTGTGCCTCTGCAACCACCTCACCAACTTTGCCATCCTGATGCAAGTGGTGCCCCTGCAGGTGAGGCTCAGCAGGGCAGGGACTCTGCCTGGTGGAAATGAACCATAAATACATCAGTTACATCCTCACATCGCCCAAGTGACTGAAACTGGGTGCACTTATACCCTGCTTGTATTTATTTCTTGTTTCTGTTGTGTTGTCCGGAGAGTTTAATTCATACCCCAGCCCTTTGTGTCAGTCTGTGCACTTGAAGGGGGGTTGGCTTCCTCAGGTCATCCTGCTTTTATCTAGCCATTATCATCTTTATTGCTTGTAAAGCACCTAACGACCCCATCTGGTTTCCAAGTACAGTTTTTCTAGGAACTCTTCAGGCTGGTAATAAAATGCAGCTTTGCCTCAAGACCTCCCATCTTGTAAGGCAGAAATGTCTTGGGAGAAATGTGCTATTATTAACCCTGTTTTAAGAAGCAGCATTCAGGGAATTAGCCAGGATTAAACAGGACAGCCACCAATTAAATGTCACTGAAAGATTGGTTGGTTCTCCACTGGGAATAGTTTTGAAGGGCCCAGCTTTCAACTAAACAGATTTAGGATTGTGATGATTAATGGGATGCTGCAATAAGTTTTAGTATCATGTGATGTTAGTAATTAGAGATCAAAGATATTTCATACAGAATTCTTTGAAATCAGGTTTTCCTGAGGAGGTCTGAAACACATAACTGGGAAAGGCTGGATGTGAATGGACCTTTCAGTGCCTCACAGTCCTGTAATAGCTCCATTTTCAATAGTTTCTCTCTCCTTTAGTTTTTGGTCTGATGCATTTCCATCCACCACAATGTTTTTCCACAGCTTTGTTTTCCCCTTTATGATAAAAGGAAAATCTCATCCCAGACCTTTGTCCAAGACATTTCCTTTAAATGGACCATTTAGGGTTTTCTTCTGGTACTAATGTTTTTAACTAGTGAAAAGAACTGTTACCTTCATTGTGTGATTGGCATGAAAATGAGAGTCAGGCAAGACAGAATTCTGCCTTTTGAGCAGCCACAAATTCCCAAAACGCCTGCTGAACCGGCCTGGCAATTGGAAACTTCTCCCAGGTGTCCTTGGAACCCTCTTAAGCAAATGTTAAAATGCTGTGGGTTTTGAGCACATCCTTGTATTTGCTCACCATGCTCAGGAATTCCTGAGCCAAGGTTCAAAGGGCCCCTTTAAGTCTCCCCTTGGAACAAATGCTCCAAGACGTTGTTGCAGTGATGTCAGATCTGATCTTGAACTTTTGTGTATTTTAATAATATTCTCATAAATGAAGTGCACAGATAATATGAAGCAAGTAAAAGAGGGTGGGAGTATGCAATTGCCACATTTGAACAGTTCTGTTTACACAGCTACAATGCATCTGTGGCCAAACAAATTGAAATGGATCACATTTTTTTGTATGAACACTGTTTTTGACAGAATGTTTATTTTTCTCTAGATTCTGGAAAACATTAGATTCTTACCCAAAAGGCTCTGCTTTTCATAAAAAATGGGAATAAGTTATTGAACATGAACTGTCTGAAAACTGTAGATTTTTCATCAAAAGCTGTATTTTGGTACCAAAAAAAAAAAAGGAATTAACTTTTCATGGGACGTCTCTGGGTGTTTTACACTTCCCTTCTCCTGTGGAAAGTGCCGTTCCCTTTCTCCCCAGGGTACAGATAAATCAGCTCTCAGGGGAGCAGAGCCTTCCATGCAGCAAAACCAGGGGGGCACAGCTGTGCCAGCCCTGGCAGAAACGCAGGCAGCTGCACAGAAAACAATTAAAAAATCTAAAAAGGGGGATGCTGACAGCTGTATACTCATATTCCTTAGCACTGCAGAAGTGTTGTTAACTTATGCACCTGCCTTGGGGAGGAATTAGTGTCCCATGTAGATTCCATTTTATTCCACTGAGACATTCATAGGAACGAAACTGCAGGGCATCTTGCATTTGCTGCTGCTGTCTCTTGAACACTGGAAATGCTGAGATGAGGGGTGCTGATGAACTGTCAGACATGTGTGGCACAGGCTGTCAGGTGGGTGCAGTTTCTGGGGAGCACAGAAATGCCAGAAAGTTCTTGAGAACAAGCTGTGAGTTCTCCATTTTCCTTCTTGATCTTTGCTCAGAACAGGTTAGGTTAATTCAGTCGCTGTTCTACTGTTTGCCAGCTGGAGGTAATCTCCAAAGGCTGAAATCTGCTGAGATGAAAAATCATTTTTATTCCAATATTCAGAGAAAGGAATTGAAAGGGACTAGTCACAAAGGAAAATTTGAAATTCTGGGATATTAATTTAAACGTGACAAAATGAACCTTCACTGTGATGTCTGTGGGCTCTACACCAGGATGGGGAGAGCTTTGAATGCTGTGAATTAGCTAAAACTGAGCTGGGATTACAAACGTGGCTGCACAGCACTCCAGATTTTGCACTGGTTTCAGCAGGAGCCCTAAGGCACTGCAGCCAGGGTGATTGTGAAAGGGGGACACACAGAATGGTGCTGCTGAGCTCAGCTCAGAGCCTTCAGAGGTGTGGGGATTAGCAGCTGCAACGAGTTTATTTTGGATTGAATGACCACCTTGGAAACCCCCGGCCATGTGGGGCTCAGCTGTGAGCCTGGCACTGCCTGGTGCCCTGCTGAGGGCTGGAACTGTTTGTGTTTTATCACTCTGGGTTGTGTCTGTGTCAGCCTGGCCCGCATTCCTGCTGGCTGACATCCGTTTATCTTGCTGGTCCTCACCGGAGAATGATAACATTTATTTTGAATTTGGGAGATTAGTGGTCATCCACTGGCTTAAACAAATAAACGAGTTGATTGAAGGTAGGATGGGGCTGCAGATGAGCAGAATGTTCTTGAAGGAACGTGTTCAACCCTTTGAGAAGTGTCAGGAGTGTCATGAAGGTCAGCAGGCAATCAGGACATGGGGGTTGCAGGGAGCTCTTGGACAGTTCTGACCAGGTCAGTGAGGCTGAGGATTGCTCAGTCCCACCTTCCAACATACACTGATGTGGGACCTTCCCAGGAGCTGAGCATTGCTCAGCACCACCTTCCAGCACACACTGGGTCAGAGTGGCTGAGGATTGTTCAGTGCCACCTTCCCAGCACACACTGGTGTGGGACACTCACAGAGGCTGAGATTGAGCATTGCTCAGTGCCACCTTCCAGCACACACTGGTGTGGGACACTCACAGAGGTTGAGATTGAGCATTGCTCAGTGCACCTTCCAGCACACACTGGCTCACAGGGGCTGGGCAGACATGAAGGGGTTGCTCCCAAGCTTTTCCTCCTGATGGAGAACCTGAGGCAGGGGGGAGAAGTCCCTCTAGCAAACAGATCATTGCTGCAGCTGCACTTTGGGAATTCCTGTGCACAGAGCATGTTCCAGGCTCTCCTCCATCCAGCACAAACAGCTGGGCAGCACTGGTGCACTGCGCAGCTGTGGGGGGAGAAAGGAGGAACCCATTTATCTGGATGTGTTTGTTCCCTGTGGGGAAGGGCCGGGAGGAGCAGAGGCAGGGCCAGGAGCTGCCTGAGGGGTTGCAGCAGTGTCCTGCTGGGTGGGACAGGGGAGATCCCCTTGGGCTGGGGGCTCCTGGCAGGGACAGTGACAATGGCAGGGACAATGGCAGATACAGGGGCAGTGTCAGGAGAGGCAGAGCAGCATTCCCTGGCACACACACACAGACAGGAGCTCTCCTTCCTCGACAGCAGGAGCCCAGCCCAACACACAGCTGCAGCAGAAGGGGCTTCAGAGAACGTTGAGATGCTGTTGCTGCATTTTGGGCGGCTTCGCTCCCCCCATCACTCAGGGGCCCTCTGCTCCTGCCAAGGAACATGCCAGCCATCTGGCAGATTTGTTTCTGTAGTGATCCAACAGCTCCGAAGCATGCCAGGCTATTTGTACCATCTGCCACGAAAATGTCACTTCAGCTAAAGGATGGTGGGCACCTGGGGACCCAGGGTTCAAAAATCCTTTTAAAGAGCAATCATTTTCTCCCACAGAAAAATAGAGTTTGAACCTTGGGTCCCCCTCCCCCAGAACAGCAGTGCACGACACAGCTGAAATATTTGTCTCCTAAACCATTCTCTAAATTGCTCTTTTTTCCTGCTTTTCCTCTTGCTGTCTTTCCAACTGTGAGAATATAAAAATGGCTCCTATAAAGTTCACATGTGGATGGACATTTCCAGCTAAGCAGGAGAGTTATACAATCTGTGGTAGAAATTGTTTGGGGTTTTGAACACGTTTTCTGCATTTCTAAAGCCAGAAATGACTTTGTTTTTATGCCATTTGTAGCCTGTTCGCAATTCAGAAGAGACCATCAATCAATACAGTTCAAGCCGCTCACCAATGGGCTTGTAAGCAGACAAGTGTTTATTCAAGGGAAAATACTTAAAACTGTCTGATCTTGATGGTGGAATTGTAGAAACAACCCTTAGCATTTTTAGGGAGCCCAGGATTGTGAAAAGGTTTGGGTATTCATCTGTGAGCTTCAATTTACAAAAAGAAAATCACCCCAAATTTCTTGTGGCAATAGATGTGTTTTTATTTTAGCTTTTACTGTTATAGTTGAGTTTTTATAATGCATGGCTGACTGAGAAAAAGGTGCATCAATTCACGTTCATAAAGGCTGTTTTGAGAAAGTCCTGGTATTGCAAAATGCTTTAAAAATATGGGGGATAGATGGGTAATTTATCAGTTTGGAGCATTGTTTCCTAAATCTAATATTGCAGTTATTAATCAAACACTGCACTTTGTGTGCAATAAAATAGCAGTCTGAAACCATAAGCTTTTTCTTAAAATTGTCAGCCAGCTCCACACCCAAATAGGACAATGAAATGGAAATAATGTGGCACTCTCTGATTTCTGCTGTTTTGTAATTTTTGTATAATTACTTTTCTCAGCATGCTTTTCATTGCTGGGAACATGAAAAGAATAATGCCTAAGTCCAGTAATTTTTCTTTGTGTTGCATATTTAAAAATTGGATAGGCGCTGCGATTTTTTTTTGGTCCTTGTTCATTACCACTGACATTTTGTGTAACTGAAAAGATCTCCACAGACAGTTCAGACAGCCTCAGCCATCAGAAGAACAAAGATAAACCAGCCTGGGTGTTTATTCCAGCACTGCTTTGTAAACTTTCTTTGTTCCTTGTCGCTCTCTCCCCTTGCCCCTCCATTTCATGGCAGGGATCGTTGTCCCTGTGCAGGAGCACATCTGAGTATTGTCCTTGGGTTTGGGTACCAGATTCCTTTCATCCTTAGGGCACCCGTGCTATCTTCCCTGAAAATCGAGCCCTGCTCTTGATTTTGAACCCTTGATTTGAACTTAATTTTCTTGATTTGAACTTGATTTTCTTGATTTTGAATTTGTTCCTTCCTTTGCTGTTCCACCCCTCTGCCAGCACAGCTCTGTTGATTTCCATGGGAGGAAATTGGAGAATTTCTGGTTGTCCCCAATCCCACAGAATTACGAGGGAAAAGTTGGGCCAGTGCTGCAGGATACTAAACCCTCGAATTCCTTAGAGAAGTGTTTGGCAGTTACTGAATTTCACTCAGCAGGGGAGAGCAAAAATGACTTTTTATTTTGGAAAGCACAAATATTTAAGAGTGCTATAACTGTCGAAATAAGTGCTTTGTTTGAGAAGCATGATAGAGTATCTATTTTAACCAGAAAACTCACCAAAAGAACACAGACTTCCTTTCTGTGGTGGAAATGAAAGCACTGAACCAGAAAAGGCAGAAAAAACCCACCCTGCTCTGCACTAACAGATTTTAGAAGAACTTGGAAATGTCAGCTTTTCTGATCCCCAAACTTCATTATAATCTGGTACCACCTCACAACTTGAGTCCTTCCTCCCTGCCATGCTTCCTTCAAGCTTCATTTGAACTAAGAACTTTGAGATTTGTAATGAGCAGAACCCCTACTGTTTGATGACACAGTGCCCAGAACTACTTTGAAAGATGATGCGGGCATTTAGAAATACTAATTAATATCTTGGCAGAGATATTTGGAAAATCCTGTATTTTTCGTGTCACAGTGAAAAGTTTTAAATAAGCAACGCCAGGCTGGGCTGGCTGGAGGGAAATGTGCCTTTAATCCTGAAAAGCCCCCTCTGCAGCACTTTGTTGGAAATCGCTGGGACCTTTGGAGTTAATAGAGAAGGGGAATTCAAAAACAATTCTGCTGGAAATGGCTGATAAAGATGATTGCACTGTGAAGCGTGACTCTTGGAGGCCTTTTTTTCGCTAAATTTGCAGTATCTGATGCATTGTGGCTTGAGAAAAGAAGTTTGTGCACCAAATTGGGCTTTTCTGTGGGTGGTGATTGTACGGTGCCACTCAGCATGGCCCCACCAAAACCCACCCTGTGCTCTCAGGGAGCACATTGAGCCTCCTGAACTCACCACAGATGTTCATTTCAAAAATGGAATGTTATGTACCTAACAAAGCGCTTGGCAAGCTGAAGGAAAACAGAGATTTGTATTGTTGTTATTATTATTTAACATATAAACAAAGGCCTCTCTGGACTGAGATTGAATTTCAGCAGCCTTTCTGGAGGCAATTAAAACCATTAGCTTCGTCAGCCAAGGCCAGCGTTTTAATGTCGCTGAGACACTCAGGCTGCCAAAGTTAATTATTCATCCTTTTCTTAATTGGATTCAGATTACATTTTAAAGGTACAACTCCAGTGGGTTTGGCTGTAACTGTTCCCCAGGAGATGCTCAGGGAGGATGTTCAGGTTTGCAGAGGGTTTGGGGGGATTTCAGTGCTGGGCAGCCCCTGCAGATCCGTCAGATAATAACCAGGAAAATCCATCTGCACCGCAGGGAGCTTCCTGGTGGGGAATTTCCTGTGGGATGGAAAGCTGACCAAAAGGGAGATGAAAATCCAACTCATTTTTCTGTTTGGACTTAGGGCAGAATGCAGTTGTCATGGCATTTCCAGCAGTGAACAAATACCTGGTTTAATGAAATTTATCCACTCATGGGCACATGCAGACATATCCTGGGCTGTGCCAGGGAGTGAGGCTGAAATACCAGCCAGGGCTGTGATCTCCTCCTCAGCTTGCAGGACTCATCTTTGGGGCTGAAATACCAACCAGGGCTGTGATCTCCTCCTCAGCTTGCAGGACTCATCTTTGGGGCTGTGAAACCTTTTTTGGTTCAAGAACTTGTCTTTTTCTGGAGGACAAATCGTTTTTCAGAAAGGAGATTTCTAAAGCAGTTTGGACAGCGAAATTACTGCTTTTGGTGTCTAAATAGTGAAGCTGTAACTTGGTACAGCTGTCAGGATCAGCTATGACAAGCCCTGGTTGAAGTATTCGAGCTTGGTCTCATGTGTGACCTCTGAAGGCAGAAATAGAGAGACGATTTGCAGTATGTGAAGAGAAATTTTCAGGTTAGAAGTGCCTTCCTTTGGAGAAAGCCAGAAGTTCACTCTTTGCCAAGCAGAAGAGTGCAGTCAGTGGCCTGAGAGGTGAATAATTTGGAAAAGGACAGGGACAGGAGGGCAATGTGCCCTGGAAAAAGGGAGCCCTGAGCAGAGAGCCCAGGCAGGTGCTCCGGGCTGGCCAGGGGCTGCTGTACTCCTCTCTGTGGTCACTCAGTAACTGCACATGAATAAGGAGCTTTTCTCCTCTAGACACAAACCATTTTTCCTGTGGAGCCTACTGAATAAGGCTTTCAGCCTGAATGACCTTTCCCGGCTCCTCCAGATACAAAAGTACCATCTCATTACTGTAATATATTTTCATCTCCCTTGCAGTTATTTATAAACAGAGGGGTTAGATATCACTTTCTTTTTTTGTTTTTTTTTTTTTTTTTCTTCCCCCTGTGAACCGCATTATAAATGAGAGATTTGTACTTGCAGTCTGAGCTGGTGTGTTTCCAGGAGCATTTCTCAGCTTGCTTGTGAGGCAGTTTTTGCTTGCCCGTGAGTTTCCCAAACAGAAGTGTTGAGCAGTAGTAACTGCTGTTAGGAGGGAGAGCAGGGCTAGGGCAGTGGGCTGTGCCCCTGGAGGGAGGATCTGCTCCATCCCTGCTTTGGCCAGGCTCCCAGCAGCACCCAAGGATGGTGCAGCCATTTGATTTTACCTTGTCAAAACTGAAGCTCAGAAACATCTCTTAGTGCTGGTGAATGCTGACACTCCTGACTGCGTGAGCTCGTTTCCTGGCTTTTCAGGGTAAAAGAATGACCACATCAATGCAAGGAAGCTAAACATTTTAGAAGAAAGGAATAATTTAATGTAGATTGGGACAAGTGTGAGAATCAGGCTCATGGGATGACTTCACAGTTTGCTCAATGTTTTATTTGGTACTTTTAAATGCTATTTTCCTTAATAATAGCATTACAGCTTGATTAGAGTTTTTGTGCTGACTACAAAAACATCCCAAATCACTGTTTTACATTCCACATCATGCAGGAAGTCTGTAAACTTTCAAAAAGACAAGATGAGGTAAGGTAAAATCAGCCTTATTAGAGCATTGGAATTAATTGAAATAGTTTTAATTAATTAATTAAATGAGGCCCAAGGCTTTGACAACCCAGGTACTTCCAACAAATTGCTCCTTGTTATGCCCTCAGATGGGAACACACCACATCCAGATGTGCAGGGGCAGCTGGGTTGGGAGGTTTGTGGGGCTCTGATGTCTTTAAACACAAATTCTTTTCCCTCCTTCACCACAGCCCTGCGGTGAGGCTGGAGATCATCCCAAGCCTGGTTTTGTGCTCTTTCCTGTGCTTTTTCCTGTTCTTTCCCTCATTTCACACCTGCAGGGGCAGGAGCTGCTCTCAGCCCTTGTGCAGCCATCCCTCCATCTGAGAGCAGCTCCTCTGGGCCTTTCCTTGCAGTTAAACCTGGCTCAAAGCTGAGCCCAGCCCCTGCAGCCCCTCTGGGCCCTTCCTTGCACTCAGAACAGGCTCCAAGCTGAATGCAGCCCCTGCAGCTCCTCTGAGCCTTTCCTTGCAGTTAAACCTAGCTCAAAGCTGAGCCCAGCCCCTGCAGATCCTCTGGGCCCTTCCTAGCAGTTAAACCTGGCTCAAAGCTGAGCCCAGCCCCTGTAGGATCCTCTGGGCCCTTCCGTGCAGTTAAACCTGGCTCAAAGCTGAGCCCAGCCCCTGTAGGATCCT
>JAXCLO010000046.1:13719523-13743381 GCA_035583995.1 Arremon aurantiirostris
TGGGGGAGGCAAGCTGACCGAAGCGAGATGTTTGCCTGCAGATTGTGACCACTGGAGCAAGAAAACAATGGTTCTCGCTTACTGCTGAGAACATGGACTGACTACCTGTTACATCTGTTCCCTATTGTATCTGTTTCCCCGCCCTCACAATTTTCAGTAATAAAAACCTCTGCGTTAGCTAGAGCATTTGAGATCTCCCCAGCGTAGCAGGTGGACCCTCGACTGGACTGGACCAAAGGACTTCGTCTCTGCATTGGTAGCTATATCCCCTCTCCCCCCCTCTTTCTTTCTCCATCTTTTTCTCTCTCTTAATCCCTCTATCACATTTTTGCTGTGGTTATTTCAATAAAACTGCATTTGATTTGATTATCGCTGCAAATCCCCTTGTACCGTGTTGGGTTTTGCACTCTGAGATCATTCCTACGAACCATCAGGTCATCTGTCCACTAGGACGGACCCTGACAGTGAGGTACAGAATTTTATACAATCTTAGAGAAAAGCTTTTGCAATAGGTGTAATCTCTTTCTGTGTATACATTATACATTCACATAACACTGACATTTCTTATGCATGAATTGCCTGAAAATATACTGATTATAGCAGTATGTTTGCCTGCAACAAAGTATTGTTCTATGCCTGTGGGTTACATATTAAACAACTTTAATTAGAGAAGATGGATTGATCTGGAAACTCATGCAGATTTACACCACAACATGGGTGACACAGTGTTTACGTGGTATGGTGCAGCTGTGACCCTCCTCCACAATTCTAGTCTCTCTCTCTCTTGCTACTTTTACACCTCCCTCCAGCCTGATTATTGTGTTTGCAGTTCTACAACAGGGTCAGAAGTCACTGATAGCTCATGCCAGCATTTTGGAGTAGTTTGAAGCTGAGTTGTAAATAATAGGAACAAAATTCTGATTTCATTAAAGTTGATGGCAAAATTCGCATTGAATCGAAAGTGGGACCTGAATTCCAATTCCAAGTAGGAAATGAGTTGTCCTAAGTGAGCATATTATAAGCACCTCTGGATAACTCAAACGACATAGGATTTCAATTAAAATACCTTCTTAATATCTCACAAAAATTATTTGAGTAATATACTTTCTAAATAGTATCAGTTGATGACCTCTCTTTCAGAAGTGTATTGGTTGTTTTTTGACTTGTAGTGTCTATTAGGATAAATAACCTTTATGTGATAACAATCCAATCACAATCCCTTCCAAATAAACAGCTTGAAAATACAAAGTGTAGTTAATTGCATTAAGGGTAACCACATGGGAAAAAAATTATCATTCCTTGTAATGAAGCTATCAGTGACATCATATGGAGGGTTCTTACTGCAAATTAATGCAAGTTGTTTCTGTCAGCATTCAGAAAACAAGAATGTTAAAATCCGGCAGTGAAATCTTAAAATGTAGACAGAAATTAATTGAATTTTCAAACTATTAATTTCGCTGTCTTATAGTAACTCGATTTAGCTAGATTTGTACCAAGCCTATCACTAACTGCAGAGGAGAGAGCTACTGAACAGGCACACGGTGTCACAGACTAACACAAATAGGAACAAACCTGAAATTTCATTAAGGTGCTTGAACTTCACAGTTCCCCACTTTTTTGCTGCGGCATTTGTAACTGAATTCCTGTGAACAAAATATACAGACAAGTTCCAGTTGTTGCTGTATTAATGCCAAGAGGAGAGGTGGGGATGTGTCATCCCTCTATCACCTACACAAACTTACAAACGACTAGAACAGGCTTGGAAAAGCACTGCCCTCATCACTGCTAGGAGGTTAAACTTTCATATGTTCTGTACCAGCCTGCTTTCTTCCTCAGGATTTGCAAAACACTTTGTGCACTTTAAGAATATGGTGGTGATGACTTTGATATCAAACTGCTGTCACCTGTCAAGCAAAGCTTGACAGCTGCTTAGCTACTATTAGCAGTACTATAAAAGTGCTGTGTTGCAGCCAACACTGCTGCTTATACTCAAAGGAAAAGTGGGCATATAAATAGCAGATAATTCTTAATTAGAAATTTAAGATCTTGTTAGAATTCAGTTGTATATTATGATGAACTTAAGTGTATGAGCTGTAGCATACAACTATTTAAATCTTTTCATGGAGTACTTGGCTTGATAGATCTACTATTTATTAATGTAATATAAGATCTTCAATGGGCATCTCAAATATCCCATTCAATGGGAAACAGCATCATTAGCACAACATGCAGAAACATGCAGATAACCAGTGAGTTAACAGCTCCAGAAAGTCTCCTACTCACTCAGCGTTCTTGTCTAACTGGTTGGTGGGGTGGTCTGACTGATTTGTTACCCTCAGCAGTAGGCTGCACAGTTTAGACAAGTTAGTCTCTGACTTTTGGAGAGAATTCTGCCTGTCAGTTTCCATACCTTTTTTAATGGTCACATTCGTAGCCAGGCAATTACCATTCTGTCATTGTGGTGAAATGGAAAAGAGTATTGCATTCAAATGACAGCACAAAGTATATTTCAGTATTGCTGAACCTAAACAATATGCTTTTTGTCTCATATCCATATCCATCTGTAATCTTCCCTTCTCTCCCCTGTCGCTAGAGCAACATCACAGAGTAGTTGTTTGCTCAGATATGGAGATAATATTTTAAGTCATCTAACTTGTATTCAAATCAAGAAATTATGTGCTCCTTAGAAAGCAAAGGGCTCTTTGGGCTGAAGGTTTGCTTGCAGGCTCTCACGTGACTGGAGACAGCAACACAACAATAGAAAATTTTAATTGGATTTATTTTTTTGATTAGTCATTTTTCACTTGTGCCTTGCATATTCTTAGATGGCAGCATAGCTGAGTGAAAACACGCCATCAGATAATCATGATTCTTTACAAAACTAAGAGACTTGCAAGAATGCATGTAGAAGTTTAAGGACTTTCCTCAAATGGAACAGGTTAAACTAGAAATGCTTAGTCGATGTTGCGATTTCAATTGTCACAGCTCTGACCTCAGAGAGCACTGATCAAACTGCAGCAACACATGTGATGTAGTTGGTCTAACCACAGTTCAGTCAATACCCAGTGAAAATACTGTTGGAATAACTCCAGGCAGCAGCTTGCACCAGTGCGTGTGCTGTCTGCACCTGCTGCGAGTTTGTCTGGACAGCAGTTGCACCCTCCTGGTGGTGTTTAAGCAGGTGTTAGAGGGAGCTCCCACCCTGCAGCCCTGCTTACTCACTCTTACTCTCAGTGCTTACATGCAGAGTTACTCTGTAGTGCTTGCATGTCTGAAGGTTGTGTGGATGGTACGGGCATGCTGGGGAACTGGTTCAGAGCAATAGCACAAAATCTGCTGCTTTTGGGTGTATGACTGCTGCTGTGAGCAACCTGTTCCCACCTACTAACACCACGGTGATTGTTTTGGGAGTCAGAGTAGTGTTTGTGCATGCTGCTGTTTTGGGCTGTGCAGGTTGACTTCTCAGTGGTAGTTGCAGAACCAGACTGGGATGGGCCTCAGAGGAACAGAGGTTTTTACTAAATCTCTGAGTAGCAAATAAATTTTAAATTTAATTGAATAATTCTCATTTATCCTCATTTTTAGGAGCAGTTGGAGTCACATGGGCAGTGAGTTATTAGTCTTCCTTTTGACATTTTGGCTTTTATCAAGTTCTCTTGGCAAGTAACAACTACAGGGAGGCAGAATTTATTAAAGCCAGCAATGGTTATAAATGCATTCCCACAGGTGTGAGATATGTGTAAATTAGTTTTGTGCTGCGTGTATCTCTTTTCTAATTCTTTTGAATCAGAGAAATGCAGGAGCTCTAAGAATTATATGCATTTTTGTAGTCATCAAGGAGGTTAGAAAGAAATTACTTCTCCTGTTATGTGTAATCACTTCAAATGAGAAAACCAGTCACTTCAATACTGACCCCTTAAATAGTGGGTATGGAAGAGAGATAGGAAATATACTGTTTTGTGGGCATGGGAAAAGGAGAGTGAGAGTTCATGAGCCCGTATTGAATTAGAGCCAGAATGCTGAACTGCACCTTCACCTGCATGGAAAGCAGAGTTCTGTGTAGTGTTCTTGTTTTATCCCATTGATAGATACAGTCCATTTAAAAAAACAAAACAAAACAAAAAAGTTTTATTGTTTACACCTTTAGATTCATATTGTGTTCAATAACAGATGAAATGGAAGGAGAGGCACTAAAACTGAGTACAGCAGCTCAGTTGGATCAAGAAGTGTACAACTCTTCAGCCCACATGAGTTATGATTTTGAGTTTCTTTCTCTGGGATATAAGAAACTATTTTGTCTCCAAAACTACTATACTAAGTTTCCCTAAACCCTCTGATTCCTGCTCCTTTTGTATTTGTGAACACAACTCTCTCATAATGCTGGAACTATGCAGCTGAAGAGCCCTTAGTAAACGCCAATCTTTGCTTCAGCTGCCTTGGACAGGACATCAGACAAGTACATGGTCTGGTTGGAACACCACCAATGCTCAGTCTCTGTCCTGTGGGCGTTAAATTCTTCCTTCCTTCCCTCTTCCCCCCTCGAGGCCGTGGAGGGAGATCACATCCCTGTTTCTGTCATGTCCTAGGCAGCTGGCAGAGCTTGGGATGGACCCAGATTTCCTAATGCCAAGCGTGGTATTCTGCCTGCTGTGCTGTGTTTTGCACAGGTGTGGGGGGAACAGGCCCTTGGTTTACTCCAGGCAGTTGTTGGCTCTGCAGTCAACTCAGGGAGTGGAACACGCTTGCTGAATTTGCGTATACGCTTTTTTCTGTCTTCTGTAGATACGTCTGTGTAATGAAAACTCTATAAAATTTTAATGGTGAAAAAACCCCCAGACAGCAAACCAACCCTTTCATCATTATCTCCTTGCAGGCAGGTCACGCCAAGGTGTCACTAGTCCAGAATCTAAACAGCATCTAACCAGCAGAAGTCATTCTTCAAACACGAATCCCAGAATGAGCCACTGCATTATGTAACGTTTATGAATTATTCATTAGCTCTGGTTTAGCATTCATCCTGCCGCTTAAGCTAAAGCCAGCCCTGTATTTGCAGGTAAAAAATAACCGTTTCCATTACAGTGGATAATAGTGCAAATAGTTACTTTATCCTTGGCTGGCAATATTGTTACCATGATAAAGTTGCATACAGGTAGAAGTTGTATCACTTCATACTTTGAAGTCCTCTGACACCCGATATCCATTCTTGCAAAGTTATTTCAGGTGTGTACATGTATGTATGTTTTAATATGTATTTACATAGTCATACACAGCAGAAACTCTACCTTTTGACTGTGAGCAATACCAGAGAGGCAATCTAAAAGGGCTGTGCAAATAACTATATATTCAAGTTGTCAGTATCCCATTATACTTTGGGCTGTGTGCTAAGCAATCCTTCATGTCTGCTTCTCTCTCTTTCTCCATTCATTTTTCAGCATGACTTTTCCTTGTGCAGTGCACACAATGCATTCAGCATCTCCTTTTTTTCAGCTGCAAATGTTACAAATTATATTCTTTGACTTTTCCCTTTGTTTGTGCACAGCAGTTGAATACATTGATTCACAAGGATAATAACCTACAGTGGTTGGCTCTGTCTGGAATACCGACTGTATAAATCAATATAATGACTGGTGATATTAATTATTTCAGCAAATTTTTGAGCCCAGTGTTGCAGCTTTCATTCAATTACGTATTATTTAGTACTCCATAGTTATGTAAGACAGCAGGAACATGGCTTATGTAACCTAAAGGACAAGTTCTTTTTACTTTCATAGTAATTATAGCATTCTTCCTGCAGTGAAAGGTTCAAATCTTCCTCCCCAGGCCCATTCAGCTGACTAATGAAGGCATGAAAAATTGGGCTGCAGTTGGATGGCAGCTCTCTGAATGTTGGCCCACTGACTTGAACAGAGATTTTCCAATTCTGGTGTTTTTCATCAGCCTATGGGCAAAGGACAATAAAATTAACTCTCTGCAGTTTGCCAATCTCTCCTATTTTTGGAGGATGCAGCCTCCTTTTTATCCCAATTTCCCAGTTGCATTTCCTTTCTCTCTTTCCCCATTTCTGAGGTACTTGAGAGGTTCAGAATCTCTGATATGCCTGATACTAAAGATTCTCTTCTAATGAATAACACACTCCTTTAATTTTTAATTTTTATGGAATTTAGGGGTTTTTCTTCCTCATTGTTTCTTTCATCTCTCAATGTCTAATTTAATTTATCAGCAAGCTTAAAGTTTATTTGTAAAAGTAAATTTTTTTTTTCCATTCATCAATCAGTAGAATCTTTCTCATTGTTTCTTTTATCTTCCAGAGCTAGTTTTATCTACCAGCAGACCCAGAGCTTGTTTGTAAAGACAAATCTGCTATTCCTCTCACACCTGCACAGAAACACCCACACCTCACCCAGCAAGGGATCTGCTTCTGTAGGTGAAAAACAGCTAAGGAAACACATTACTGGAACGCCCCCGGATTATTTGGTTTTCTGATTGATTATGTGTTAATTGACTGATTAACCTGCCAGGCTGAGTTCAGAAGCAGAAAACTGCACAGGGATAAGGCAAAATGGAAATATCATATCTCACATCTGACCAAGTTGAGAGGCTCCTCTCAATTCTCAGAGTCATGAAAAGAGATTTCAAATAAAGCCCCCTCACATACTGCACTTTAATCCAAACAGGTTGCAGTTCAAGCTGAGTCCTTCATACGCTGGGAGCAGCTGTGTATGGATCTGTGAATATAAGCTTCTCATTATATTTTCATGTTCCTTTTCTGGAGTCTGAACAGTGTCTTAATTTATGCTAAAACATTCTTCTGGAACCACTCATTCATCTCACTTTTGAGGCTTCTAAACATTTGCTCCTCCCCTGGATTTGATATTCTGGTTTTTGTTTGCTTTCCTGCCTGCACATGAGGTAAAAACAAAACTTTTGCATAGTAAGCAGCAAGAGATTCCTTCAGAAAAGTTATCATTCAATGTCTTTATGTGATTCTCTTCAAATGAGAACACATTGATGTGTGTTTCTACAAATCTTCCTACCTTTTCTAGCATTTAATAGCTTACTTTTAAAGCAGAGGCACTCCACATAGTGGGAGCCAAAAAGTACATTAGTGAATTCATCTAAGAGAAGTGTGCTGTTAAATAACATGCAGACTAATTAATGTAAATGCCATGGTGAGAACATGCTGACATTGTTGAAGTTAGTAATCCAGCTGCATTATCATTTCCAACACGGTGATGTTGAGAAAACCCAAGAAACTTGGTTTTCTGCACTCTGGCACAGCATTTTCACTGGGCATCTTTCAGAGACAGCTGGACAGCCTTTCTACACACCACTGTGTGAATTTATCATGGAATTTGGGACAATAGATTAACTTCACCTACAGCCTTGAGCAGCAGATTTTAGCATTCTGTTTGATAGGTCAGAGGTCTCACCCACCCCAGTGAGGTGGGGAGGCCTGACCTATCTCCATGCCTCCATCCTCTCACATGCATATTATATTATTACATTTGTGCATATAAACAATAGTTAATGCACAACATTATGAGGAAAGAGAACCCTTTTGCCAGACTGACCTGGACCACGCCAAAACCAGATGTCTCTTCTCACCATGGATGCTCTGCAGCTGGAACACCACTGATGGTTCTGGGGAAGATAAACAGGTAGAGGAGAAGGCACATGCACTGCCCTGGTTCTTCTCAGTAACAGCAGAGGCAAAAAAGCACCCATCCTGCCTGCTAGGCAACAGAAGGAGATGCTCTTCAAAGTTTACCAGGAGGCTGTTCTGTGGAATAATTGCTCGTCATTTCTGTATAATTATCTTTTTAGTGAAACTGCTCTTCAGACAAGGTATGAGATCTGAAGCATGGGCACTACCATCTTGTCTGGGTGCATGGCAATGAAGGACTTTCGAAAAGTCAGCAGCACACAATGCTCTCAAAGAAAATTAATAAAAGAACATGGTGCTCAAAATGGCCAAAGAACAGGACAGCTGTGATGGGTCTTGGTTCATTTCATCAGGAGTGTTTTTGCTGCTAATTTTCATGGTCCAGAATGAAGGGCAGCGCTTTAAAGGGAGCAGAAAATTACAATGAAAACAATGCAACATCGTGGCCTCAGTTCATCCTGCACAAGCCAGGAATCACTGCCGCCTTATTTCAGCAGGGCTGAACAACCCTGACTCACAAATGCATTCAGCCACCAAAGTGCTTTTTTCACTGGGAAAATGAAGCTCATACGTTCCAGCCCCTGTCTCCAGCAGTGCTGCCATAAATTCCTTTTTTACCTAGGGGTGATTCATTTTACAGTTTTAGAATTTCCCTTCTGCTGCAAGTCCTGCACAGGGACTGCTACTTAGAAAGGATAAAAATGGCAAGCACAGTTGGCCATCTTGCCTAAAGCCACTCAGACCCAGCCTTTATCTGAAATCACAGCCACACAGATTACACAGGCCAAGGGAGAGATCTGATAAGGCCCCAGGCAGACAGACAGACAGACCTTTTCCTCTCATGGCTTTTTCTATGAACAGACAATTACTTTGAAGATTATACTCTAGGGAGAGATTTTCTAGAGATCGCAGATATGCTCTAAATTGCAAAACAAAGGTACAGATTTTATAAAAGTGCTCATTGTTGGAAAAGTACCAAATATAAGACACTACAATACTATGATAAAATCACATTTTATGAGAAAATGGAATTATTAAACTGTTTTGGTTTTTTTTTCCTTTCCTGTAATTTGTGTTTTCACTGACGTTGTGTGTCTGTCAAACAGAACAGATTTTTTCGTGAATGACCTCTTTGGACAGATTTTTTTTGTTGTTGAATAACACGGTCAGAAATGGGGGCATCAAGAGTATGCCTTATGCCATCCAATCCAGCCTTTCAACACAGAATAGTTGGTTTCAGAAAGATAGCAGCTTCAAAGAAACATGTTGCCTAAATTTCAATTATTCTGCTATGAAGGAATAGAATTACTTGCGCAAAGGAATTTTAAGCTGCTCCAAGCCAAAGTCTATGTAATTTCAACTCTGTAGGTTTCATGTGAGATGTTTGGGTCATGTCCAAACTCTCAGTTCAGAGTTACCTATACAAACCCCAATAATTGTGGGTCTTACTGAGATGACACCTCAATTCTTAGCTGCCAAACCATCCTCCTTGTCTGAAGGTCATGAAAATTCTTTCCAGTGAAATGAACAGAGGATTCGAAGACGAGGAAGTTTTTCTATCAATTTGAAGTCTGCAATGAAAGTTACAAAATGATAGGTCTATTTTAAAGCTAATCACAGCTTTGATGCTCCTCATTGAGGGCATGTACAAAGAACCTTTGGTTGACTACACAGCAGCTAATTTGAGGATACCAATATATCACACTACTTCTCCAAGGATTTTTGAAACTGACCCTTTATTGCCTCTTTTTATCTCTTAAAAGCTCACGTCACTACAGCCCTGGCAGAGCGTCACTGGGTAAAGCTTCCAGCACCCAGTAGCCTTTGGAAGAGCATTCCCATAGTAACACTTCAAATCCTGATGGCTACATCCTTTCAGCACAATAAGCTTAATATCAGATGCTTGAGCCATCTGTCCAGCTCCTCAATTAACATAGTTAGCTACTGAAACTTCAGCAATTACTGAAATCACACTGCAATCAAGGAACAAATCCACAACACAAAAGCAGGACAAAGGAAACCTTAAAGCCACATTCAAGCAGAGCTGGTATGAGTGAAAAGAGAAGGAGAACTACTTCATCCAGAATTAAATGCAATTAGAACTTAATCTGGCCCATAATATCAGCCTCAAGTCCTCATTTGGACTGTGAAGCAGCTGGAATCCTGTTCTCATTACTGTAAATGACTGTGTGGTGCAAGGAAACAGAAAACCAAGCTCAGCACTTGTGTCCTCTATAAATAAACTTGAGAAACACCTTGGGACTGAGATGAAAGCAGAGCAGCCTAAGGTTCGGCCATGAGAAGCAAGATGTCCTTTTCTGCCAGCTTTGGACTTGAGGTAAATACCGTGCAGTCATCTGGATATATGAAAAGCCTGGTGGATAAAAGTACACTGGGCACAGCAAAGCCGGGATCTGTAGATCTGGAGTGCAAATCACTGAGCTAGAGCAGGCAAACAGGGGCCCAGAGAGGCCAGCAAACAGCACAGGGCTGTGGGGACAGCACTGCAGGGAGCTGGGGCACCGGAGGCAGCAGAGTGGGGAAGGGCAGCGCTGGGCTCTGGCTGCAGTGCCAGCCCTGAGCAGCTCTTGGCTGCTCTCCTGCAGGGCCAGGGGCACGGCCCCCCTTACCTGCCCGTAAATTCAAAGGTCTCCCACCAGTAACCTGCACCACCCCGGCAGTCCTCAGAGAGACACAGGCATTTCTAAAGCATGATTTATATGGCACTTTAGGCATTTACTGTAGAATAAGACAAATCATTCCTTATTTCTCTCCATGGGCTATAAAAGCACTCTGAACGCTCAGCTCAGGATCTCTGTACAGTGGATATCTAAATTAAGGCAGCAGAGCCCTACCTTGAAGTACTCTGGTGATTGTGTGAACTGTTTCCTTGGTTTACAGGCATCACAGATTTCCTGGAAGCAATGATGTTTTGTACTACAGCTGCAAGATCTGCACTGCTAAGCCCATGCTAAAGCATTACAAAAAGATGGTCAAGATCTTGCCCCACCAGAAACAGCAGCCTGTTACCACTCCTGAGCTCAGCACAGCCTTCTATTAGCAGCAAGAAAAATTCTGCTCCAAGCTATTAGAAAACAGTATGAATCTGTATGGAAACTGTATGAAAACTGTATCAAACAATAAGTTTATGTCAAAAGACATTATGGTGACACTTGTCAGCAAAAGAAAGGCAAGGTGCAAATGAACGCACTGGTAGCAGTTTGTCCCCTCACAGCAGGCACTGCTGCTTGGCATTTCGTCTTTCAGCTCACACTGGGTTTGATATTTAAGTGTCACTGCCAGCCCTGAGTATTTCAGGTAGTGCTTCCCTTTCTTGGATTTAATCCATTAAGGGAAGCAGTAAAGCCCAGGTGTCTTCCCATACAGCTGCTTGTTTTGCAGTCTCACATCCCCAGAGCCTTCACCTGCAAGTGAGGAAAAGTTCACTTTGCAGAAAGCTGAGGGCTTTTCCCTCAGGTCACTCCTCAGTCTGCTGCACAAATTCCATCTGTCCCCACCAGGCCCTCTGTCTGTCCTGCAGCTTGCTACATTGCCTCCACCTGCAACCACAAGCCCATTAATCACAAATCCACTTGTGCTTAAGGCAATGTCCAGGAGCTGTCCTTTGTACAGAAACTCAGAGCCGTGCCAGCCTTCAGCAGCTCCCCGAGCCAGGGGCCAGTTCCTCCTGAGCCAGGGTCAGCTCTCCCCACACTCAGGGGTCAGTCCCCCCACACCCAGGGGTCAGTCCCCCTCATCCAGGGTCCAGCTCCTCCTCTTCTCCCATTCCCACTCCCAAGGCAGAGATAGTGACAAGACAAAATGCAGACTCCAACCCAGATTCTCTAGGCTGACAGCCTGTCACCTAGATATTTATCTATTTAGAGCTGTTACTCTATTACCTTAAGAAGAGCATATCGTGGAGGAAATCCTGTTTCTCCTTAGAGGGATACAGGGGATTTTGATAGCACAAAACTCCCCTGTGTTCCTTGAAAGGCCATGTTGCTCTCTACTTTTGTGTTTGTGCTAGAGACTATTAAGTCTGCTCATTATTACAAAAGACATTTTTCTAGCTAGAGCCATTCACAGCACAACATTAATTTTCTTCTCATTTTGTATGGATGTATTGATTTGACCACAGCTACAACCCATGATGTGTTTTGGTGCTATTACATTCACATACTTGAAATAATATTGCCATGTAAAACAGAGCTATTAACTGCAGCCTAATATCTACCAGCCAGTGGTGTGTGATAGAAAAGCAGGAAACTATCCCAAAGGGAAAACCCAAAACATGTAAATATAGTTTAGTCATTCAAATAATTATAATTGTTTTCAATAACATTGAAATGCAACATTCAGATTATGAAGTTAATTCTCTGTACCCACTCATCCATGGGGTTTTCAGTTATTATAAACCCCAGCTATTACAAGGTTCTTTGTTCAGCTGAACAGTAAATGAGCCATATGTGCCAGCCTGACCTTTTGTCACATTCTATTTATGAACTCAAGCCTTAAAACGCTTATATCTAAAATCCATTTAATGTTGATATAACACTGTCTAGCTTCTTGCATCAGAGAGATATCCCATCTTTTACTCCTGTGTATCATCAATACTGGGACTCTGCTATTAAAAAATAAAACTATTTACCAGCTATTGCAGATCTTGGAGAAGTAACTTGGCTGGATCCACTCTTCATTTTTGTTGTTTGAAATTGCAATATTGTAGTGCGTTTAACTCCTGCCAGCAATGCCAGCCACATTTCTGACTGAGAGAAACCATTTGCAATGAAAACCTGCATGTGGTTTGGGTCCACCCTGCTGCCCACAGGATTTGCTGTGCCTCTGAGTGCTTTCTGTGACTGCATCTTGCCAGGCAGAAATCTGTGCTGCTCCCCAGGGAGCCAGAGGCCTCACTTGCTCTATCCTGCAAATCAGTTCTGAGTCTCCTGGGTCTGGTGGGGCATAGATGGATGAATAATTAATGCCTTCTCTTCATATCCAATTATATTTACCAGAGAGTGGTTTTTGCAGCTGGCATAGTGCTGGTGTTTGTTAGGAGTTTTTTGAATAACCAATACATGATTTAAATTTTATTTTCCCTTGCATTTTCACTGTGGCAATCACACCACCTGCAACCACCACTAAACTGAAAACAATGAACTGTTAATCCTGTGAAGGTCCATAACAATTCAGGGCCTCAATTTTGAATTTATCTATCAGCAGATTGTTATTAAATCAGACAAACATATGTATACATTAAACACTTCAGTGACCCAGCATAGCCCTAGGAACTAAACCCTGAACCAGTGCGTGCACAAGCTTTATAACTCATTACCAAATTGTCCACAGGATACCAGAGGGCAGAGATCTGTATGAATCTTCAGTAATTTTGCATTTCAAACTAGCTTGTTTGGAACCATTAAATTGTAGAAATTCTTATTTTTGATCGGTTTTACCTCATAGTAAAAATTCCACTGTTAAAAATTTTTAAGACTCTTTTTAATATTTTAGTATTTTTGCAGTTTTTTGAATTGATTAAGCCTATTGTTTTTATTAAGTTTCCAGAACATTTTGTGAAAATATTAACTTTAATTTTTAAAGAAGTAAAAGGAAAGGAAAATTTCCATGATCTTTAAAATTATTCATTTTCAATTTTTCTGATATCAATCCAGTGTTATGATTTGCAAACCATAATAATAGACTTAGAACTCTTGGGGTTGCCAATATCTAACTTTTATGGGAACTGGAGAGGCACAGAGACTCCTTCAGTACCAAGCCATGACCTGAAAAATTATTTTATGCTACTCAACTGATACAACAGGGTGCAGCAAAAATGTTAATTTGCACGGTCCTGACAGGCAAACAGCCCACTGAAGAGGAGGACATTCCCAACTTATTCTACCTTCATACAGCTCCTCTCGTGGTGTGCATTTCTGTCCGGCACTCTCGTCTCTTACCCACCCCTCTGATCCTCATTATCTCTTTCAAAACCTCCATATTTGAGCCAAAGGAGGTGGGGAAAAGGCTGAAAGAATCGAAGCCGTTCTGAGCACGCTGACACCAGTGGCCCCAGGGTCAGGAGCACCCACCACAGTCTCTGCCTCAGTGGAATTGCTGCTGTGGCCAAACCCAAATTCTGCTGCAGCAGGAGGGGCTGGCAGCACCTGCTTGCCAGCAGAGACACAGGGGCCACAACCAGAAGATAAATTAGACCATTCCAAGTGTAATGCTGATTGCAGTGTACCAAATTTACCAATAAAACCCCACATGCCTGAAAGCCAGAGAGCTGAGGAAATGTGCTGCAGGAGCTGCTGCAGTGAGAGTCACAATGAACCTGCAGCCATCAGGTGAACAGGGCCAAAGTTAACACACACCAGGGGAAGCTGCTGGAGCACACTAAGCTCTCTGCAAAATGACAAAATAAGGGTGCCTAAATTGCACTGCAAATCTGATAGACTGCATGCTGGAAGCAAAGAAATTAGATGAGCAAGGGCTCATCTACGTTGGAAAGTTTTACTGCCTTAATTAATCCAAAAACATAATTAAAGCTGTGAAATCCTTCTAGTGTGAATGCAATTTTACCGGTTAAATGAACAAGCACTTGGAGCTCACTATGGTTCAGATATATCATTTACCCATCTGACTGTGCCCTACTCTGGCATATTTTAATATACCCAGTTTTCTTCTACAGATGATCCTGGCTACCAATGTAAATTTCACACAGAAGTTTCATACCACAGAGTAGTGCTGAAATCACACAAGTCTTTTAGATGATCAAAGACAAACTAATTCATGTTATTATTTATCATCTTTGCAGTTGTGCTGAAGTTGTCACTTGTAAGGGTCATTCGTCTCACTCAAATATATAAATATTCAGAATTTTTTTTCCCTGCTGAGCACTGAGGTACTAAACAAAGCCATGAAAGTAATTTTGAGACTAAAAAGACAACTGGCATTCACACAAAAGTCACAGAGCATTTTATCTTGCTGGCAAATTTAGCAGAGAATCTTTCTGTTGCTTTGCATTCACTTTCCAACGGATCTATATCAAATCTCCATCCACAACAAATATACAATTAGCCCCGGCTTTTCTCTCCTTGTGCTCATCCATTTATGTGTTAGTTGGGATCACCATAATAGCATCTGCAGGACTTGAATGACCTCAGAGTATGGAGATCCCAATTCCCAAAAAGAGTCTTGGGCCTTCAGTGGACTGTGGCTGCCATTACTTGATGCTGCTCAGCAGCTGCCTGAGTGAAAACACTCCAAGGAGCCTCAGTGGAGCAGCACCAGGCAGGAGTCCCAGCTGACCCCAGGAAATAATAAAATGGGCAATGGAATGGGCAATGGACTGGGCAATGGAATGGGATGTCCCTCCTGTGTGGGCTCGGGGCGGCCAGTGGCTGGGGGTCACTCAGTCCCAGCTGACCTCAGGAAATAATGAAATGGGCAATGGAATGGGCAATGGAATGGGCAATGCAATGGGATGTCCCTCCTGTGTGGGCTCGGGGTGGCCAGTGGCTGGGGGTCACTCAGACTTGGCTCAGTGCTGCTGCCTCATCACTGGGCTGCCAAAGCAGAGTGCACCTCCGAGCACTGTGATCCTGCAGGCTCGTGCTTAATGGGAAGGAACTGTCAAATAGCAGGCAAAGTGAGTTTTCCATCTCTGATCAGGACTGGGTGACCTTCCCCCTTGCAGAGCTGAATTGCTAATCAGCAGAGCGTTTGGTGTGTCTTCCCTCCTGAGCCCACCGGCACATGGGGCTCGATCAGATAAGAGCACTCAGCTGTCTTGTTCTGCTGGAAAAAAGCAGCCTCCTGCTATTCAGGTGCTGAGCAATATTGATGGATGTCAATCAGTCTCAGACTGCAGCATGGCCAAGGGAGATTGTGCTTTTGCACTCATGTTCACATGGGGAGATGAAAGCTGCCAGTACTCTGGGAAAATTCATCTATCCTTTACACAATCTGGGTTTCATACACTGTGTTTAGTATCACATCAAAATTCCATTCTGATTTGCTTTTTGCTGATGTCAAATTAAGTAGCTTTTTAAAAGTTGTCTCTCTAAATATATCAATATATAGACAAATAGATGAACAGACACAGGAGTGTGGATATGCTCTTGAAAATGGAAGAACAAAGCAATTCCTCTGTGAAGTGTCAGCCGCAATTTGTAATCAATGACACAGTATGTCACATTAACTGCTTCATTCCAAGTATTCCTAAGGAAATATAAAGATTTTTCATCTAAAAAGCTTTATCAAGACAGAGGACATTCAGCAGTCTAAGTAAACTAATTTAAGCAATGAAGGACGAATAATTCCTCACTTCTAATACAATTTTGAAGATTGTTTATGCTGAGGATATATACTGAGCTATAATGAGAAACTTAGAGCTTCTTGCTAGAGCACAGTACATCCAGAGATTGAAATTGTTAAAAAGAGTATGTTAGGAATCAATGCATTCATGTTCACCAACTGTCATGTAGAGACAGCAAGACACTACAGATTTAAGTAGCACCTTGACCAGAAACTGCTCTATCCTCAAAAAAAAAAGGGGGGAAGAGCTATGATACAGTTCTCTTTGTGGAGAACATGGAAATTACAGAAATGTTTAACTCAAACCTACTTAAATTCCTCTTGATACTTATTATTGAGTTACTACAGGTATGCTTTAAAAGTTAAAATGCATGAAATTTGAAATATAACTTGAAATACCGTTTATTTTGCAGCAATCTAAGTATTTCATTCTGCATTAAGAAAACCAGATATTGCTGAAATCTGGTTTTGAAAAAATTATGTCTCTGCTATTTGATGGCTTATTCCAACTTGATAGAGGAGTTTTCCAATAGAGGAGTCAAACACCAGCTCTATCGGGATTCTCTTTAGCCCAGCTTTAATAAACACACTTGGAATACGGACAGAAATGAAATGTACAACTTTGGGACAGTTGTAACTCACACAGAACTATTTGAGAATATGAATAGCTGCTTTTTGTGGTTACAGGGACATGAATCAAAACAGACAAAAAACTTTCTCAAAATTCAGTCCCCCCACCTCCACGGCATTTTTCAACTCTTCCAAAACCTTTTGCCAAGGTTGGAATAGGTCAAAACTGTTATCCTCAATTATTTGATGTGCCTAAACTTGTGCAGTGGCAAAGCAATTAAGTGTGAGTGAAGAGAGAGTCCAGTTATTGCCCCGGCAGTGTCAGTGGGGGCTGTGCTCCAGCCCAATTAGGCTCTGCCCAGCCTCACTGGCAGCCTCATTACTGCCATCAGCAAATTAATTGACATGGGGTTCACTTGCACAGAATGAAGGGCTTGAAAAGGTCTGTTTTGCACATTACAGCAAAGTCAAGGTCTTTCAAAGGTTTTTGTGACTGTGCGGATGAAAGGACAGACAGAAGGCAAATCCAGTCCGAGAAATGAGTGCTCAGGGTTCGAGGTTAGGTTGTCTCTGACTCAAACTGCTTTCCTCAAATAAAGGCTTTCTGCGTCATCCTCCAATTTCCATCCATTTGGCACAGATCTCTCTGGTTTTCACCAGAAATCCCATCCTTGAACAGAGAGGCCTCCTTGAATCTAAATTTTCAGAACATATCCATGTTCCCATTAAATCACTAAAAACTTCCCAATCAACCTTTTAAAGTGAGGAAGGATGCAAGAAACACTGCAGAAGTGGACAGTGAAGCAGTAAATTAACACAGGATGGTGTGGACTCACTTAAGTGATATGTGGCACTGCCATAAATCAGCACAAGCTGATTTAAGGAACATGATCATCAGGATGAATCCTGGGCTAAGGGTAGCATCTGTGTTTTACACACAGCTGGTGCCTCAAATGGCAGAAAGCCAAACAATAACATCACCATCTTCTATGGGGAATAAACAACAAAATAACACAAGTTTCAAAAACTCAGAAACTTTGTCCAAGACCGCTGAGAGTATCTAACTAAATATAGTCATGAAATGGCACTTGCTGGTGTTAAAAACAAAAAAAAAAAATTGCAATATTAATACACTAACATTGTCAAGCTCAGAAAAAAAAAATCTGTGAAGAAAAATGTTAGTTTTCAAAAATTTCTCCTTGGTTTCCCTGTAAATTGTTATTTTAAAAGCTCTACTACCCTTTATTCTTCAGTTTCTCTGTGGCTGTTAAGAGAAGTAATAACTCCCTCTTTAAAAACTTCAATAAATAATTGAATCAGATACCAAAATTTCTTCCATAAGCCCCAAAAGTGGGTCCATTTCCATCCTAAGCATTGCTGCCAAAACTGAGAAAGGTTTTGGTGTACTTAAAGGATGCAGGGCCATCGGAAGAAGATTTTTTTCAATTAACTAACCTTCCTCTGTAGTCAAAAACAGAGATCGAGACTGCCATCCCACATTTTCATTCTCAGAAATCAGTTCACTCTGGTGCCAGCTTCTCCCCCAGATCCTGACTGCAAAAGTGAATGCATTTCCATCAATGTATGAGATTCTGAAATTGAAATATTATAAAATATATTAATAAAACATGGTAGAAAATAAGTCTGGAAATGTCATCAAGTCACACAATCTATCTTTTCTCCAAGAGAAGTCTGAACCCTGTATTTCTTGACAGAAGCTTTCCAAACAATTAGTTAGAAAATTCTGTGATTGAAATTCTACTTTCCTCCTAAGCCATGTGGTCTTATAGTTCTCTTTAACTGACAACTGAGACAGCTAAAGCAGCTAATACAATTTAATTGACTTAGGGTTGGCAAGTCTCCAAAATAATGAAGAAAAGCTTGGAAAAAACCACTCCTTTTCCCTCTTGAATACAAAACCAAGACAAAATTCAATGAGGATTTATTATGTATACACAAGGAAGTTTGGTGTCCCATTATCTTAAAAGCACTGGTGAAATGTAATATATTTACTCCTCAAAATAGCTTTGAAAATCCCAATCCAAAAGAATGAGAGTTGCCTGTTGATTAAAGGAACCATTCGTTTTAACAATATTGATTGTGTATTAACTTAATCCACACACTTTCCTTCAGTTGGAAGGTGTGCCAGGTGTGGAGGACAAACATCAATGAGCTTTTCAAGCAGTGTCACAGGCAAAGCTGCTGGGATAGACCAGCCATACATCACATTAACAATGAAGCTTCAGAAGTTGCTCAAGGAGGGTTTTAACAGGAAAGCAAGGTGGAAATGCACAGAGGAGGATTAATCACTTACACAATGTATTACAGAAATTGCTACTTAGCATTACACTGGCCCCAACCTTCAAACATTCCACCTAGAACATTTCCTGCAGAAAGGTGAGTTTCAGCTCCTGATCCTTCATGGGTTGTTTGGAGCTAATCTTACATGTTGGCTTACTGAGATTGGGGCATTTTATTTTTCAAAACAATTTTTTTTAAATTTAGCACATATGGCCCTTTCTGTAATGTCATGAAATCGTGCATTGCATTGGTTTCAGGAGTAATATGCATTAAGGATGAAGTAACTGGAATGTCAATCATTATTTAGCCGCTTTTCCCCTTTGCTGAAGTCTTAAACCCAATGCACACATTTGCATTGGCAATGCAATAGCAAAAAAAAGTGAAATAGTTTTAATAAATTATTCTGTAAGATATTAGATAGAGGTCAATTCCCAATTCTTTTGAACTCCATCACAGAACTCTCATTTAATTTTCTGGGAATAGAATTTGGCCCCGGTCGCTTATAAAATGGGATTAAACTTCTGGCTTTCTTCCCAGAACCTGAAATGAAAGTACACCAATGAAAATCTGCAGAATCATAAAACAGAGCTTCCTAAAGAAGGGAAAGCCTTATACGTAGGCTTTATGAAACAGACTTTTTAGTTCTTTAGATTGCCACCTTCAACATGAGCCAGCTTGTCCTGTTATTCATAAATTGATTACAATGCCTGAAGTCAGAAGCAATTTCTTGAACTTGCCTTGAATCAGTGGGCTTTCCAAATTTAAACGTTTTTCAGCATGCATTTGAAATTGAAGAGTATGAGCAGCTATCATTTCTGTAAGACCATAATAAAGGTCAAACATTTATTAGACTGAAAGTGACATTAATACCTCCTGAATTCTTATTAGAGGAGGTCCATCATGGTATCATTTTCTTGGAGAGTAATAGGTCAGCTGTCAAATCTATCACCATGTCTGTGTCTGTTTTCCTACTCGCAAGTCAAAGAGAACAGAAGGAATTCAAGGAAATACACTTCTCAAAAGCACCAATTTGACAGTTTTAATTAAAGACACAAATTCAAACACATGGAAATCCATTACCTGGAAAGCCTAGAGCTGACTCCTCATTCTTCAATGACTTAAAGAAATTGAACTTCAATATAGGACTGCACAAGCCATTTGCATTGTTACATAACTACCAACTCAAGAAATTATTTAACCCAAAACATATGGAGGACTAGATGTCAGCTGGGGCTGGCTTCTTACCCAGGATAATTAAAGAATCCCCCTCGTGGCATGACATCCCGGCCTTACCTGAACAGGTTCCTGAGCGGAGCTGTGGTTCCCACGCCAGGGCTGGGGCAGGCAGACACCTGGCCCCACTCACCTTCCCCTCCCAAAGAGCGGAGCCCAGGTGCCTCACCCAGCCCTGCCCACAGGCCAGCACCTCTGGCATTCCCCGTTTGAGGGAGAAATAGTGGGGAAATGCTGAGACAAGGATCAGGTGTGCAACTCCTTGCAGGAGACATGGATGCACTAATGCTCCTCTGACAGCTGGGCACCTCAGTGCATCATCTTTGGTTAACAGATTAGCATATACTCTTAAAAACATATTTACAATGTGAGAAATGCAATAAAATGAAAAATGGAGCGAAAAGAAAGACATATTTTATCTAATGTAGTCACGCTTCTGCTTTTAAATGTCAGTGAGAGCTACCCAAGTTACTTGTGTTTTATGTATTTGTGCATGTTGGTTTAAGAAGATCATAAAATTGCCCAAGTGGAAAGTATATCATTTTAACTGCAGAGGGCAAGTCAAGCAAGGGAAGAAAAAGAATATGGAGGAAGCTACTCCTGTGTTACTTGTCATTAGGAAGTAACTGAATATTTCTTTTAAACCAGACTAAGAGGCAGAAAAGCTTACAAGATAACAATCCATTATTAAAATAAAAAGGGTGAGGGAGGGAGGGAGGGAGAAAGGAAAAGAGAGAGAGAAGAGAGAGAAAGGAGGCATCAGAATCTCTAAGTATCAACAGATAACAAAAAATACAGGGTAGCCAGGGAAAATCAGGAATAATTTCCATGAACTTATCCAGTTTTACACCCAGGATAATTCAGTGATAGTCTGTGCCACAGGCAGGATAGTTAAAAAATATGAAAACATTGAGAACAGTCAACATTCACAGAAAAATAAGTTCACGTCATTTAAACAGGCCTCTCTCTTCTATTTGCTGTTTGGTAAACAGGCATTTCTGGTGAGCACTGCCCAAAATGAACTGTGTTCCAAGGTCTGCAGAGGAACAGCACTGATTTTTACCAAGAGGGGCAGAGGGAGCCTTCCTGTCTCTAATAGAATGTTTTGGACCCAAATAATTTCTCATACTAGTCTAAAATACATTTGTCAGGGATTCAGCTTCCACAGGCAGAGTAAAATTGATAAAAGACAATATTCTGACACAATTAAAGAGGGAGAACAGACAATCCCAGCAGTATGCATGTAATTGCAGCAGTATCTTCTTCCCTGAAGCACTCTGCTAGCACCCACATGTAAGCTGGGAACACAAGTAATTCTTTTTAGCTGTTAGATGTAGCATGTTTGGCATCCTCCAGGTTTTATCCAGTCCTGGTAGGCCACTAAACCCTTCTGCATGTAGTGCATATTAATATTATGTATTTAGCAACAGCATTTCCTGGCTTTACCTGCTTCCTAAAAGACTGGAGAAGACTGTGTCATGTATTCAAAAATCCATTATTAACTTCACATTAGCATTTTGAGTCTCTAAGGAAGTAGAAGTTGTTGCAGGTTTCCCACAAAGAATCTACTTTCAGTAATGAGGAGTGGAACTCTGACATCTGTCAACTGAGTAAATTCTACTGTTTTGTAAATATTGATCAAACAATCATGGCTAATGATACAACTCTAAGTGAATTAGACAAATGTTCCCACATGGCCATCAATTTAATTCCCAGACTAAATTATCTTCTTTTGTAAAGCAAAACCCTTTTAAGGAAGATAAATTGTTCAGTGACATCAACGTCCATTTCAATTATGGCTGTATTCTGGTGGAGGCTGTTCTGCATAACACACCTGCTGTTCACCTGGTTGTGCTGTAAGAAAATACAGTGGGAACCACATGACACTAACCTTGAACATTTATTTCCCACTTCTCTAAAATATGGGATAGCTGCTGTAAATGATACACAGCAGTTATTACTTTTCTCTGTACCAGCCCACACAGTCGGCTGAGCTGAAACCACCGTTACTAGAAAATACACAGATTTAATTCACCTTAGCACAACTGTGTGTCAGAACCACACTGGAGATAAGAGCTGTCACCTGAACATGAATAAGCCGAAAATGGGGAGCCAGAATGCACCAAAAGGATGCTTGCAAATGGGCAGAAAACACTTCTTAAAGCCTGACTAATTATCTCTCAGAAGTAATTAATGCATCACTCTCTAGCCTGCATCAGTGCAGACAAAGCTGCCTGAGGTTCAGCTCTGCTGGCCCCAGCCAGGCAAGAAGGGAGGGGAGAGGAAGGGGAGTTAAACTGGTCCCAAAAACCAGGGACCCCTTCTCAACCTGCTGTCTCTTCAGGTCTGAAATACTGCCCAGTGAAGGAGGGGAGCAGCTCCCCACTGGCCTCTGCAGACTTTTGAAAGTGTATGGAATGTGTAATGCCTTTTTATTGCTGTATTTTAGTCTTTATTGGCAGCAGTTCATTAGTTTTGAGAGACTAGAAAGGCTCCTTAAAATGAATCTCAACCAAAGTGCCCTTTATTTGCAAGCAGTTTATTTCAAAATGTTTCAGTTAAAATAAACTGGGTTTTTTGGTAAACATTAGTACATTTCAAACTCAATTTTGGGACAAAATTACTATTAACTTTCTCTCCCTAGTCTCTTTTCCTTGACACATTCTAGTAGCTTTCAGTGGATGGAAAGAAAGACCTGAGTAGGTAGTTATTCAAAATTATAAGTACTTTTCCCCCCCGCAAGAAAGACAGCTGCTGTTTAAATGGTCTTTTCTCACACGGGGAAACAAAAAGCTTTAGCACAGCTCTGTACAAATATGGGCTGCCCACAAGGCAGAAGCAGAGCACAGCATGAGCCTCAAATCCCTGCTGTTACATTATGCAAAAGCAAACAGTAGAAGAGGAAGAGGTTATAGAGGCAATTTGGTGTTGCATTTAGAGGTTAATAAAGATCTTTTTTGAGGAGAAGGTCAGCTTTTTAGGATATTCAGGTGGCTAACTCAATAGAGTGCCTAAACGCCTTTAAACCCTGCACGGTGCTCATTCTGACAATTCAGTTTCAAGAACCGCGATCTTATCAGAACAATGAAACAAGTCATGCTTAGTCTGTGAGAAAATTTGTGTTTCTTTTTCTCAAATTGCTTTGTGTCTTTCTCTATATTTGACCCCATTTTGAAAAGACACAATTCAGGGATGTGTTTGAATAAGGAAGAGAGAATCCCCACATATCCTGAGTTGGGAGGGAGCCACAGGGACCATCACATTCACCTGGAGCGCCCCAGGGATGGGACCGTGCCTGGGAGTACTGGCTGCTCACACCATCCCCTCCAGAGCAGGGACTGCCAGTGTGGGCACTCCCAACCCTGCCAGTGTGGGCATTCCCAACCCTGCCAGTGTGGGCATTCCCAACAACTCTGCCAGCGTGGGCATTCCCAACCCAGCCAGTGTGGGCATTCCCAACAACTCTGCCAGTGTGGGCATTCCCAACAACTCTGCCAACGTGGGCATTCTCAACCCTGCCAGTGTGGGCATTGCCAGCTCTGCCAGTGTGGGCATTCCCAACAACCCTGCCAGCGTGGGCATTCCCAACAACTCTGCCAGCGTGGGCATTCCCAACCCTGCCAGTGTGGGCATTCTCAACCCTGCCAGTGTGGGCATTCCCAACAACTCTGCCAACGTGGGCATTCCCAACTCTGCCAGTGTGGGCATTCCCAACAACTCTGCCAGCGTGGGCATTCCCAACCCTGCCAGTGTGGGCATTCCCAACAAC
>JAXCLO010000046.1:13748437-13919424 GCA_035583995.1 Arremon aurantiirostris
GTCGTGCGCTGGGGGTCTGGAGCGGGGGCTGTGGGTCTGGAGCTGGGGCTGTGGGTCTGGAGCTGGGGCTGTGGGTCTGGAGCTGTGGGTCTGGGCAGCTCCCAGGTGTGGGTGCACGTCCCTTCCCAGCTCACTGGGAGGAGAAGGCTTCGCCCAGCTCCCCTTTCTGAGAGAGCCCCTGGAAGGGAACATCCCAGTCAGGGATGCACCTTGTGTCATGGTGGGAAAAAAAATCAATGCTAATTGCATACATTTTCAAAAATACTCTAAACTACTCTATTAAAATAAAGATATGCCTCAAGAAATAGGTCCTTTCATGCATATTAATAGAGTAAGAGAAGTTCTCTGAGTTTACTACCTCCTAGTTTTGTGTGTTTCCTAGTGAAATCTCTGCAATGGCTTATTGTACAAGCTGATCACAGGCACTTGTCCTGCCAGACTACCAAAAGATACAAAGAAAAGATAGAGGACAAAACCACACTTTAAGATTAACCACTAATGAAAATCAGATCTGTGACACCAACCCTTGCCAGCATTCCTGAAAGCAAAAGAAATGAGGCATCTTCTAATGCACGACCTAGTGACAGAATAAAGAAAACCCAGAGGAGGAGAGGTTCTAGCCAAGAGCTCCATTCCAAGATTTTACAAGAGAGGATGTTAGAGAGCAGCATCCAGGACAGCACCACCAGCACTGCAGAGCAGCTGCTCTGAGAAAGACAAAACCAGCAGTATTAACGATAATTGCAGGTTCTGTGCTTTATTAGAGGAAACAGTTCTTCAATATCATCTGGGATTTGAGTTAGAAGCTCCAATTAAGAATGCAGAGACCTCACAAATGAAACAAACCTAAACTTTAGAATACCTGAGTGTCCTGGACAGTTATTACCATATGTGAGATATATTATATTAGCTGTATTAGGTACTTGATGTTCCTGAGAAGCATGACATGTTCTCACTTTCTCTGAAATGAATCAAAATGCACGATTTTTTCTCCCTTGGCTGTGACCAGTGATCACAGACATGGCACAGGAATCCCCACAGGTGTGGAAAATCAGCAGGAACTGTTAATCAAACGCTTGCAATGTGTCCTGAAGCATTGTACAATTGCACATTGTGTACACAACCAGTACCCTTAACATCACCTGCCTTTAGCAGGAGCTCACAGCTCTCCGCTTCCTCATCCACACAACCAAAAGGAATTTCTTTTGACCCCAGCACCCAGCCACTGAAACTCACTCTCCCACTGAGCACTGCCTTATTGAGAAGACAGGAGGAAAATTAAAAGCTGTGTATAAGAGTTAAAAATCTAGATTTTAGATATAAATCTAATTTCTTTATCTATCTTTACAACTCTAGGACTCACTTAAAATGAAACTTAGAACACAAGGACCCTTATCTAAGGCTCTCCTCCCTCTCATTTGTAATGGAAGCAGGTACTGTCTTCAATTGTGTGAGCATGTCAGCAAAAAATTATGCAACTGTAAACTGCTAGAGATAATAAAAGTCATTCTTACAAACTGATTTTTGCTGATATCCAACAAAGAAATAACAAATACGTATTAGAGATGCTTCAGCCACAAATGCAAGTTTGTGCATAGAATGGGCTGCTGTTCACAGCTATAAAATTGTGCTCTTTTAACCTTACTAGGGAGATTAATTAAAATCAGTAGAAGAGAAAAAGTCAGTGTAAAAGCTATATTCATAAATGGCATAAATATGAATTTTTTAGGACAAAGACTTGACGTGTCTTTGCCTTCCTTGCCTCTTTCTCCAACACAAGGAACATTTTCTTCTGTAAATTTCTGTTATCCAAGAGTGAAAATTAACATCTCCAGACCATCATTAACAGAAGCATTTTGAAACACTAAAAAAATTCCATTTGTTTCAGTCTTTGCTTTGAAGTCCCCCAAAACAGGAATTGTTCTCAAAGGTGCCATCACAAGTATTTCATCAGAACACAGCTGGCAGTCACAAAGACTCACAGCCAACAGAGGAGATGCCAGCCTCAAGAATGGCCACACCAGTGAACTTGCATTAGTGCTTACTTGGGTAAAAGGGAAAAACACTTGAATTCCTCCAAGAATGTTTGTCAAAAAATTCTGTACCACGTTTCACATAAACGTAATTCTAAACAAGCAAACAATGGCAAGAAGGCAGCATTGACTGGGTAGGTGGCTGCAAGGCAGGAGCGTCTGACAGGAGCTCAGCTTTCTGCAGCCTTGTCTGGAATAAATTGTGCGAGAGACTTGCTTGATTTTAGGAAAGCTGCTCAGTGTCACTGAGAGGCACAGGCAGGGCTGTGGTGGCGTTCTGTGCTTCACTCTCCCCCAGCAGGTCCTGCCAGGACCCCAGCGCCCGAGAGCAGCGGCGGCCAGGGATAAACTTTATCCAGAAACTGGAACGAGAGAAGGGGAGAGGATGGAAGAGCTGGGCTGGGGGCTGGTGCTGGGGGCTCCTGCAGGAGGCCAGGCTGCTGCAGCCCCCAGCTGGGACACCATCCCCTCCAGCTCACCTTGCAGAGCAGCAAGAGCTGGAAACCAATCATCTGTCCTTCACTGAAGAGCTGTGTCAATTAAAATAAACTTCATAACGAGGGAAACTCAGATAAAATGTGTCATCCCATTTCCCTTGAAATATAAAGATTAAAAAGGAGAAATAATGAGACAAATTATAAAAATAAGCTAGTCTGCCAGTGGAGGGAACAAATGGAAATTAAATATCTGCCTGTAAAAAGGCATACTAAAGCATACTGGAAAGTAAATAGATGCTTGGGGAATATGAAAGCTGTGTGGTTAGAAAGGAGAAAAGTGCTTTAACTTGTATCAAAAAAATGCTAATAATCAAAATGACATTGAGAAATTAGAGCAGTGGAAAGAGAGCACATCACAGGCAATTTTAAATGTAAATTCCCTGCAAATGCAAGAAAACCCTGCAGATACTCCAAAGGCAATCAGAGAGCAAAATCTAAATTACAAAAGCTATAGATGAGAACCTCAGATGTTCAGCACACATATATAAATCCTCATATATAAAAACACTGCTGCATGCAATTCTAATATTTCTTAATTCCTCATCTGAAAACAGACACGCAGTGTGTGGCAAAATGGGTTCAAGTTCAGTGTCCTGCAGCCGAAAGTGGAGTGCAGCTGTGCAGAGCCCCGGTGCCAGGGCCTGATGCAAGGTCTGTCCCTCTGGGGAAATGCAGGAGCCCCCTGAGGGCTGAGCTGATTTAACTGTGAGGGGCAGAGACCTGTGAGCGTTTCTCTCCTTCCATCCTTCCTGCAGGGAGGAATCCCTGACCCTGAGGGCTGTGGCCCTGCAGCCTGTCCTGTTCTCTCTTTTTCCACTCGGTAACTGTGAGAAGCACGGCTTACAATACATTATTCATATCTAAGACTACACAGTAACTGCATAAATGACATTTATCACTGTTATCTAAACTGGCTAGGAAACCAAGAGTTCTGTATGTAAAGCTGAACACATCCATTCATACCTACATGCACACATACGTATCTATAAAATGTCTGTGCACAGGCAAATTGGCTATACAAACATTTGAAGCAAAAATACCATTTCTGATTCCCTTAAATCTCATCCCCACTTTTTTACCTTTCTATCCATAATCCATCTTTCAGAAGAAACCCTTAAAGGCAAGAAACCCTTAAAGGCAATTTATTCTTCAATAACGTTTAAAAACCCCTAAAAGTGAGGCAATTAACAAAATTATACCAAAAGTGGGTGACAAAGAACTTGAGCAACTGTTAAAAAGTGAACTAGAACTAGTCAATGTGCTGAAAATTCAGTAATTCTGTGGTGTATTTGTTCCTTCAAAATACTGTCCAAGGGGATCATTCCCGCTACAAAAGCAGCAAAGTTTGTCTTTGTCAGCTGCACAGCCATTTGGGGAAAGCAGCACGCACCAGGAAATTGTGCAATTGCATGAAGTGATATCAACAGAGCCATTTCTCCCCTTCATTATCTACATTCTAATAATTGGACAGTTATCAGCTAATAAATTCTAACTGCAGCTCGAGTCTGGCACTTCATAAACAATTGCAAAAACCTGTCAGTACAGCAAGGTAATCACACCTTGCATTTTAAATCATTCCCGAGGACACATCCTGTGGTCCTGGATAGGATGGCCCCTCCAGATTTTCCACCTCAGCAGCTCCAGAAGCCACAGCAGTGTGGGCAGGGGCTGTCTCAACACTCAGCCATGGGCACAACAGCTTCACTCACCTCTGCTGAAGCAGCACAGGGAGCATTGAACAGGCCCCTGGAGCTGAAAACTGCAAGAAAGTAAATTTCACCAACAATGTTTTATTATTTTCTTCCCCCTGCTTGTCTGTTGTATTTTTACTTTTGTCCGTAAACCTTCAGGCACAGCACCTTGGTAGAGTTTCTAAACAGCACCTTGGTAGAGTTTCTAAATACCAGTGCAATATAATGTGTACTTGGTGTTTATTACTGTATATGTAACATCAGTTAGGTGCATCACAAGGGAGGATAATTACCTAGATTTTCTGGAAAAAATCTGCTCTGTATGAATATCTGAACATATTAATGTCCCCACGTCTTCCCACTCTGTGGGAAGAGATGAGGGGTTGCCCTTAGGTTTTTTTTAAAGACATTTAGTATTTTATTCCAACTCAACACTCTTCTCAGGAAAAAAACAGAAAAATTGGTTTAACAACGCAGTTGCCTTTGCAAGCTGACATCAAGATACTCTTAATAAAGATAGTAGTTTATTCCCTCAACTTCTGCCTGTGGCATTTACTCAATGAAACACTACATAATTAAGTCCAAAAATCAATATGTGACCCCATGAATTTACAGCCACCGAGACATCCCGAATATTCACATATATGTCCCTAGACATAATTTAATCTATGCACGTACACTGCAACTTGGAAGAGAATGTATAAATAATTTAGAATTCTTTGCAAATATCCCCTTGCAGAGATACCCCAGACAGCAATTGCTGAGCACCATCCTGTCCGTGGGCTCTGAGGCACGAGGGAGGCTGGGGAGGAGGGGAGCCCCTGTTTGGAGGGTGCATGATGTGCCCTATGTCACCCCTGCCAGGCACCTGGGGCCACATCTGGGCTGGCATCAGGAAACTATTGCCCTGGGCCATCCCATACCTGCAAATGAATCGTAGACAACTGCAGCTTTCATTTTCAATGCATTTCTAAGCATTGAAAATCAGGTTTGGATATACCTTAAGCACTCAGAAACTGGATGGCCACTGGAATGAGCTCCAAATTTATTTGTAAAATTCCTTGTAACTTTTAAGTATATCACATGCTGGTTTGGGTCTTGAGGCCAATGCTGCATAAACCAGTAACTTTCTGCTCATCTTCTGTATTTGCACATTGGAGCTAGGGAAAATACAGAGGAAATTGCACCCAGAAGTGTAGATGATTTATAGTGCCTTGGGCCAAGAGATACAATTTATGCACTATGTCCTACATAGCCCAGCCCAGAGGCTCTGCATAACACTTTGATGAGGATTTAATTTACTTCCTGTAGTGATGGTGTAGTCTGCCACATCAGAATTTAAGTACATTAAACAGCAACACCATAAAACTTCTCATTTTCATTCATAAGTCAGAAGTAATTCCGGTAGGGAAAGAAAAAAAAAAAAGGATATTTCACATCAGAAACAGATTTTCATCTTCTGAGACAATTTTTTTTCTATTGAAAGTCTTACGAGTGACATCCCATATACCCCTCTGATCCTTTAGCTGGAGACACTGAGAGGTGTCCAGGAAGCAATATATGGCCACATGTGTGTCTCCTGTCCCAAACCCTGGGTAACACAATAAATTAACCCTATGAGCGATGAGATGCCACCACACCCGCAAGGAACAGTGAACACACTTTCTGCTGAGACCAGGTAACTGACTGCCTGGGCACTGCTAGTCCCTGTTAGCTCTCAGCCCAACGGATTAATCTGAATTATCAGCAAGCAGCCCCTACACCTTGGGAATTCAAACACGGATTAACCCCGGGATCCCTGGGGTCCCAGCAGCTGCAGGCAGGGCTGGGAGGGCGGCAGGAGCTGGGTTTGAGCAGGCTCCCAGGGACCACGGCTGGGCTGGAGCCTTGATCTGCCGCCTCCCCACCCCTGAGGGCAGCTGAGACTCAGACCCTCACAACTTTGTCCTGGTGTCTTTCTCTGCACCAGGGTTTATCTGCAGTGAGCTCTCAGACTCCTGTTAGGAGACTGCCTGTGTGAAGCCCTAGTGCAGGCCAAGGGCCCCACGGTGTCATTAGGTAGATTTAATCAAATACCACATTGTGACTTCCAGCCCTGCACAAGACACTCTTGGAAATCCAGTCATCATTTCCCCGCATTGAAATGATAATGGCTTCTTATTTTCTACAGACACTTTGAGAGGAATATGCAAAGTATCTTAAATAAGAGATGAATGTGACATAGGTTAAACGGAATTGTTCCACAGGAACTCACTCCCCTCTGCCCACCAACACTAATACTTATATTTCAGACACACAGGCTCATGCCATAGCGACAGACTTCCCAAAAGATGAATTTTTGCTCACTTGCATGTGTACATTGAGTTCACTTAAAATTAAATTTGCATATATGCTGTTCTTCTTATTAATGACAAAGAGAAAATACTTGGTCAGACTTGGCCTGTAGACTGGATAGATTGCTTTTAATCTCGTTTTTCTGAGAAGAACCTAGCTTTTTAAACAGGAGTAACTATTCCTGATACGAGTGCTCATAGGGGCTGAAAAACCTCACAGCTCAAGAGCTTCCCAAAGTAGCTAAAGCTCCACCTGAAGAAGTAAGAAGTAACAGAATAGAATAGTATCTGACTTCTTTTTCTCTTAAGCTTTTTTGTATACATTTGTCTTTCCCTTATTCTTAGATAGCAACCAACTGAAAGAGTTTGTTTGACAAACATTCTCTTCTCCAGTTTCTACAGATGTAGGAATCCTCAGTGAAGTTCAAACACTAATTAATAAATTCAGCAGAGGATGAAAGTCCAGTTATCACATTCCATTAATACAAGTTTTTGAAATGCAGCTGCTAATCAAATACCAGCAAATTTGTTGTAAAATTACTTGCAGGTCATTTGATTCTGTAACTGAGGCAATTTAAATAACACTCAAGAATTTCTTGTTACATTAGAAAAGTATCTTTGCTATTGATTTTTTTTTTTTTTTTTAAAGAAAAAACCAAACAGTACAACTCTCAGAGGGAAGAGCTAAAAAGACGTTTTTGGGCATTAGCCACATGTAGTTGGCTTTCTAAGTAAATAATGGGTCAATGAACACTCGAGAATTTCTTTAACTCAGAACTACCATTTACAGTGACTTCAGAACCCTTCTAATTCCACTGAACTGTCCTTCAGTTAATATTAAAGGCTGTGACATGTAATACCCATGTAATCCTATTCCTTGTAGCCCCCAAAAAGATTCAAATATCAAAGCAGTAGAGCACTTTCTGGACTTGCACAGGAGAAACAGCTGAGGACATGGAAGTTCTACAGGTATTTTTATATTTTTTCTGGAGTTCCTGTTACATTAATTTTAACAATTTGTAATTTATGTTTCTATTCTTATGTAAGTGATTGGTGTCTCCTTTCCTGAATGAAGCATTTCTCTCTAATCATAATGCAGCTCCTAAAACCCATTAAAATCAGAGACACGGTGTTAAAATGTCAAGTGTGTAATTGATGTGTGAAATAAATGGACTCTCAGGGCTATGTAAAGGGTGAGCAGGCACTCTGAAGGATCCTCCAAACGAAGGCAGCATTACTGCCTGTTGAAACACAACAGACAGCAGCATTTTAAGGCAGCTTTTATCACTGCCCTTCTTTCTCCTTCCTAACAATGGCTGTAAAACACAAACAAAAATTCAACAAATAAAGTACTTCATTTGGGAAAAAATTCTACTGCAAATCTCCCATTTCTCTGAAATAAAGCGAGAAAGAAGCAGAGCAAACAGCCTGAGGTTTTTCTCATGACAGCAGCAGGCTGCCATGGAACTGAAGCTGGATTCTGATTGCTTTTTGTAAAAGACCAAACAGCCAACACCCACTGAAGCCCTGAGCAAAGGTGGGAAAGGAGGAATGCTCCAATGACCTAGGAGGTAACTCCAGAGGAGCCCAGCTTCTGGCACTTTCAGAAACCGGGAAATAATTATGGATCTTATTCGAATGAAACTTCTACCCACACAACAAGCATAGGCCTAATCTCTCCTTACTCTTTTTAGTTTGTTCAAATGGGATGCTTTTCTTCACGCTGAAAAACTGTTAGATCTTGTGACTGCACAAAAAATGACATTTCTACATTTGAGAGATTAATACATCAATTTGGATATTTATGTAAATAAGGTTTGTTAACACATATTAATTTTTAAAGATGCGCCATTTTGCACTGTGATAAAATATTTTAAATTAGTCTATAATTCAAGGGCACAGATAAACATCTTTGAAACACCTAAAGAGTACAGAGAGCTATAAGGATGGATGTATAGAGGGTGAAAATTAATAGAGCCTAACCTTCTAATCAGTCTGAAGATTTTAATTTCCACTACTACCAGCAGAATTTAATTGTCTATTTAATTGCATAAATGTTGCCAAGTATCATATTTTATATTTCTACAGTCATTATGAATATTCATCTAAAAATGATGATTGCAAATAGGTTGTCAATAGAGCAGATAGACAGTCTGAAATGCTTAATAACCAGCACGATGATAATCATCGACCCTTGTATAGTATTTCCCATCCAAGGTATATAATGGCCTCTTCTCTTCAAATTAACAAAACTTAATTAGGATACATTCCAATTACCTTGGGAGACTGCAGCCTGAGAGAGCAAAATGAAAGATTGGTCTGCAAGAAAGAAGCCTGGCCTTGTAGGCGAGCACTGAAGTACAACAGAGGGAAGCTGGAACAAAAAGAGAAAACTGGCACAGGTGCCAAGCATAGAGCCCAGGTGAGTCTGAGTGCTTTGGAAAATACTGAGCAGCCTGGCTGCTTTCCCCCTTCATTACAGTCTTCAAGGAGATTGGAATCAAAATTAATTCAGTATTTTGGCCATTTAATATGGGAGAAATTGTCATCTCTCCAACTGACATTCAGGATTCCCTATTGTTTCATTATGAAAAGGCCGCTGCTACGGCGATATTTAATTCCTCATAATAATTCATGAGAAACAACAAATACAAAACTACACTGAGGGCACAGCAGGCTTGCTTGTCCATCTCTCAAACCTTACATCCACATCTTTGCTTTAAGAATCATGTCTGTTCTGATAATAATTTACTCTACAGGCGCCTGAAGTTCTCATTCCTGGAATGAAGTAAAGAGATCCTCCCTGCCGACCTTGGCACCCAAGGGCAGAGCAGAACAGAGTGTGCTGTCCCAGGAGGAGGTGTGCAATGCCATGGCCATCTCCTCTGTCCTGCTGAGACAATCTGCCACCCTGCCCCACAGCCCTCTGCCTTCCCGGGGCAGCCCAGGCCAGGCAGCCGCTGCCTGCAGCAGGATTGCTCAGCCCATCACCTTCCTCTGCAGGTAATCCCGTGGAGAGCAATTCCGAGCCATGCGATTCACCCCCTCCCTCCACAGGGCCTTCAGACACTGACAGAGCTCTGTTAGAAAAGTAACCTCTCACTGATCCCAGCCAGACATTGATTTTTGTCATCCCACTATAATGAAACGGGAAATTATCATGTTTTTTCTTTAACAGAGAAAAGAAGTCTTTTAATTAACCTGGGCTCCCTGTGCAGCAGCTCAATGGAAAGCACTGCAGGTGCACCTGGCCAGCAGAGCCTCTGTGCACAGAATGATCTTTCCCCCAGTGCATACACGTGTATATCTGCATTTTCATATTTAATTTATGATTCTATTTCACATTTGGTCAAAAGCGGCTCTACTTTTTTGGCAATTAAACCCTTCCATGTAATGCATTCCTTGCAATGGCAGACTGCAGTTCAAGGTAAAGTTCCTGTCTGGTACAAATCACCAGAAGTCTGCTGACTTGAATGGAGCAGAGTTGATTTACACCTGCTCAGGACCTGCCAGCAAACCTCTGAAACACAAAATATGTCCTTTTCCTTTTCCTCGTTTCTTTAAGCTGCTCCATTTTTATTACCCTTTGAAAGGAACTCAGAAGGGTTTACTTGTCAAGAGGATAAAATATTTGCTGTTGAAGTTCATTCCCTTAAGTTTACAGGGAGTGCCAGCATTGCAGGGGTCATTCTTTGCCCACTGCAAGCCCCAGGTCCTGGACAGAGACACCAGTGAATGTTCAGAGGAGCAGTGAGTTCCAAGCACAGGGACAGGGCCAGCACAGGAGCTGCTGGGATGTTCTCCAGAACATTTTTGTAGAGACCTACCAGTGTTTGAAGGTCTAAGAGTTAATGGCTATATTAAAAAAATAGGGAATGAATGGGACTTCTAAAATTCTGGTTTCCTTGTGAAACAGAAGAGTGGAAAAAATTTAGAATAGTTCTATTCAGAGTCAAACTACTCTGAGAGTTTTCTTCAAAAACATGTTCTCCACATGTGTGATGAGCTAAGTGTGCTCCAGATGTGTTGGGATTGGAGCCTCCTGCAGTGCGGGTGCTCACAACCCAGTGTTCAACCAGCCTCCAGAGCTCCTGAAACCCCTGACAAACTCCTTTGCTCTTTATACACAGAAAAAGATCTGAGCAGAAGCACACACCCTGCCAGCATTTATTCTACTTCCCCAGAGAGACAGTTTCATTTATCATTAACTCCCTGGATGCTGAGCTGACTTGTTTGACAGCCTGAAAAGGAAAGGCTGAGTGTCTGCAAAGCTGCACTCTTAACATGCTGCTTATTTGATATTTTTAGAGATCCTCTCAACACTTCACAGTTGTCAAGCTTCTTGATCTTTTTATAGTTTGATTTACATAAATGTGTTTCTTTCCTCTAAATAAACATCCACGCAATTCAAGGCTTAGTTGATTTCCAGCCTGTTGCAAGTACAGCAAGAAAAGCCTTAAAAGATGAGAAATTATAGGGATGGGTATATTTCATTGACAGAAAGAAAGACTGTGTTTATCTGAGAAATTATTTTTTGGCAATTTCTGTACCATCTCAGTCAGGAAACACTCTACAATCATAATGCTTAGAGACTACCAAGCAAGTTTAAAGTCCAAATATTGCATTACTCCTATAAGCACAAAAAAGAATAAATATTCCAGTGCTGTTAATTTAGAGCAGGCTGCTAGCAGTTTAAACCATCTCAGAACCCACCACTTTCTGTGTAACTCCACATTGTGGTCTCTGTCTTCCATTGTAATCTGTAAGGTTTCCAGTGTCAGATACAAATCGTCATCAAGCATTAGAAATTAAAGAGAAAATGGGGTCAGTAACTACTGTGTCAGGCCCTGGGAACAGAACATCTGCCAGAATGGGCCACTCAGGCTGCTCGCTGAGGCTGCCCTCCTGTCACAGGTTGGGCAGCTGGGTCTTGGTCCCGTGCACAGCTCTGATTTTGGAATGCCAGTTCCCACATTGGGCAACACCTTAGTGCCCCTTTCCCCCTTGGAGTTCTCTGCCAGCCCAAGTTCAAGCTGCAGCTCCAGGGCTTGCCTGCTGACTCTGCTCTGTCAAAATTCACAGTACTTTAGTGAAAGGACAGACACCTTTCTGCAGATTCCATCCTGCAGAAATCCCTCATTTTCAAAACTGCAGCGAGGAGGGGCAAGGGGTGAAATTGCTTTTTGTTCTGTATCAGAACCCAATTTTCAGCAGTAAGAAATCTTCCAAATGAGGGAATTAAAAGAAAAACAATTAGAAGAATGGAAACAGAATTTCGTAATATTTCTGGCATGGCAAGTAGAGTCCAGTCAGCCTAAGGAGGCTGGAGGCGAAGCCTCTCAAGCCAAACAATCCAGACAACAACTGCACATGGTGTCCAAGGGAAAGAATGGCCCAGAAATGGATTCCTTCCAGCAGACTTGACCTGTCAGAGCTAAAAGAATGCCTCAATTCCATTGAATAAGCATTTTCCAGTGAAAAGCTGGGCTCTTGAACAAGTTCTGAACACTTCAGCATCACACATCTCTGCTACTTTGGCTTTCACCCAACCACATTTGCAGCATGTCCTATTCTGTTTATGTTGTATATTCTCTACATTGTGTATTCCACTGTCTGAAACTGTACTTCAGTCTGATTTTCTTCTCCCTGTGGTTGGTAAGAATTGCAGAATTGCTCCCTAGAAGCCAGTGAATATAAAGAAAGTGTGAGGAGAGCCAAAACTCTGCCTGCTGACTGAACCCTTAGCATGTTCCAGCTTTTGCTTTCAGGTGCCCTGTGAAGACAGCTCACTAGGGGCCCATTATGAGATAAAAAGTACTTCATGATGGATTGAATTTATTTTGGGTGCACATTCAGAGCTCAGTGGTGTAACAGGGCTATCTTATATGAATCTTAATGCAGGGAAGGCAGGTTGCTTAGACTGTATTTGAATTTCACTATCAATTATTTTTTGGCTTTGTGAACAAACATTCAGAAGATTGAATAGTGGAATATCACTTCTGAGCAGAAGACAAAAACAGATTTAATACAAGTATTCCAAAGAACAAAGGCCACATACATAAAATATTATTTTAAATGTAGTGAGTGAGAGAGGAGCTCCACAGAAAATAATTTGTGACTAAATCTTTTAAGCTGAAGATATTTTAGAGCTTTATGTGCAGAAAATGAGGCAGCACATGTCACACATACGCAGAGGTTTTTGCCATGGTTACAGTGATCACTGTGTTCATCGTCAGGAAGAGCTCTGTGAAGTGCTTTTTGTCTCAAATATTCTATGAGTGTGAAGAAATGCTCTGCCAAAGTGTGCTGCTCTGAATGTCCAGGTGAAGCATGAACACAATGGCTTTTTCCCACTGATTACCTAAGAAGTGTTCTTACATTTTTCTGCTGATTGGTCCTTGTTCAAAACTAGTGACAGCCAGCAGCACCAAACCAGGTATTCCACTGAGGCATCCTGCTGCACAACACCAGTGTGCCCTCCAAAACTGACTATTTTAGACTTCCCACCGCACTGGAGATCTAATTGTTGCTGAAGCTATTGATTATTCTTGCTGCTTCCAATTGCTTGAGAGTTGAGTATTTTTAGTGTCTTTCAAAGTTAGCATTGTTTGCAAAGAGAGAGGGTAGAAAATTATCAAAGTACGAAGAGGCAGCAGTACAAGACAAATTTACTGTCTAGCAGCACAGTCCAATCAATACAATTATTAAACTGATGCACTAAGTGCATTTGTCTTGAGCCATGTAATTTTAATGTTAAATTCAACCAGAAAGAAAATACATTATTTTTAAGGACACTGAATTGTCTTTGTCACAGCAAATAAATAAGCACAAATTGTCACAAACACATTTTTTACCTCTGGTTCTTTCTTCTGTAGCAAGATCAGACATTTCTATTACAGAATGGCTCGTCCTCTCAACAGTAGCAATCAATCAGTTTGTGTTATACTTAGAAAATTAATTTGTCTTTTTCTGGAGAAATTATCTCAATTCTATTAATTTTTACATCTTGAAAATTCAGAGTTGATTGTGCAAATTGCTTATTTATATATATATAAGATTTCTCTATTTATGGATACATATTTCCTTCTGTATTTTTATATATATTGAATTTAATAAATTCAGGGACTGAAGAAGTAATTGCTTCCTGATGAACAAAAAAATAAACTATATGAAAGGAAAGACACATCTGTATTGGAAGGAAAACATAGATTGCAAAGTAGGCCCCTTCCAGAGAATGCAGAAGACAAAGAACAAGAATGTATAAATTGTGTTCAATTAGAAAATCAGGATTTTCAGGGTACACTGAAATATGAGCTGAAAGGGGGTTCAGAAATATCATGCAATCAATCTGTTTTCCTCCTAACCAGTCCTTCCCCTGGTCTGACCAGGCATCGTCTTTCAACAAGACTTATATTTCACAAGGCTTTTCCAAATTACACATCTCTCAGTGTGAATGTGACCAATTTCATCCCCTTCTATGCTTAGAAAACATGGAGATGGAAAACTTGACCTTCCTTTTCCCATCATTTTAATCTGCAAAGGCACCTCAGATGCCATTAAATACTCCATGTTTAGTCCCTGTCACAGCACTAATGCCACATTTAGTCCTGTACCGCTTCTTCCTGTACTGGTTCTCTTCTGTTCTGTTGTGTATAAAGGACCTTAACAGGCTGCTGCCTCTGACAGAACAATTTAAATTTCTTTTTGGACTGACAACTCATTTATACAGCCTTGTTGAGATACCTGACCGAGTCTTGGGAACTGTTCTTGGCATTTAAATGAGATTTAAGACCGAGTTAGGTTCTCTTACAGGTATTTGCATCCTAATCAGTAGGTCTTTACATCCCTGTGGGAATTCATTGCCATCCTTTACCCCCACCGAGGCTTATCACTTTCCGTATATCAGGAATGTCCTTTCTCCTTCAGATCCCTATTTACCTAACTTGCTTGTGCTAATTTCCCCACAAATCATCACTGCTCCCTGAGAGGGAGATGCTGTAATGACTCTCCTGTATTTAACTTTGGACAAAGCCACTGAAGGGAAAAGGACATGGCCTTAAAAGCTTCTAACCACCGTAACAGCCAGACTTAAAGGCCTGATTTCCAGACAGCTCCTAGCAATTACTCGCTCCCAACTCACTCTGATTAGGCGTTGAGCTGAACGCGATTTGTTCAAAAGCAGTAGCATGGGAAAAAAAGAATTAAATTTATAATTATTTGTGACACCGATAAATCCTTCTAAAATAACTCTGTGATGGGCAGTGAGTATTTGTTTGAATTCTCAAGTCTATATTCAAATAAATAGCTGCATAAATAACCAGAGGCAAACAAATTGTCCCAGCAATAAATAAATTCCCTTTCATCCAGCATGAAAAGCATATTTGTTCTGAAAATGAAGTGAAGGAATTGTTGTTATAGAAGTTTCCTTTTCAGGTGATGTGTACCTCTTCTGTCAAATGCTTACGAAGGACAAATTACTTGTTGTTATGTATGATGTTTAATTTCCCAGTGACAAATTGCGTGTGATATCTCATTTCCTAAATGTACGGGTGAGAATGAGTTAATTAATGCTGAGCAGTCTGGAAATGTTTTGTTCATTGTTTTTCTGAACATCCCTTAATCAGTGCTAGCTGTAAACATACCCGTAATTCATGTTAGGAAACAATTCCTGCAAGTTTAGACAAAGTTCCTGGTGAAGACAGATGGAATGTCATTAGACAAAAAAATTAAGTCATTTTTTCTGAACTTTTGACACATCCAGATGAAATTCTGAATATTAATTTTAGACTAGCTTGTCATAGTTTTTTAACTTCCTAAGTATTGACACTAAGCTAAATAAAATATGACATGCAACATCTTGTCTATGAAACCTTATGCTCAGCACCTCTCTTAAATTGACTATGACTTGTAAATCAGAATTTATTGAAAAGGAAAATTATTCCAATGCATATAGTGAAAAAGCACAGCAAGTTACTTCCCACAAATAAACTAAAGCATTTAAAATGTTACTCAAATTTAAGGAAAAAGAGAATTTTTTACAGTCATATAGGAAAAATATTCACTCTTTCAGCAATGACGGACACAGAACAACCTCATGTGGGCTTACCTGAGGTTCCCATGCCAAGTTCTAGCCCATACTAATTAGCAATTAATCACTTAGATTGTGCAAGAGCAATTTGCAGACAGTCAGCAGTATTGATTCTTATCCATTGTTTTTAAAAATGGCTTCTGCGCTCTGATGTTTTATCAGTCAAATCTCTTCAGCCATGAACATTTGTCATTCCACCGCCTCTCCCCACACACTCATCACACTAATTACCAAAACAGTAATCAATCTGAACGGCAAAACAACCTCTTCCACTTCTATTGGAAAATCCATCCCATGAACTGAAGTTTCAGAAATGACCTCTTATCTTATTCTACACTGAGTTCTGACTAATGTTGGTATGGAAAATGGCGTTGAGCCATAATGCTGAAAACTCAGTGAAAGTTTATCCAAGGCAATTTCTGCCTTATCCAACTCAAAAATCAGAAAATTGCTGTAGAGACTGAGAGAAATTAAATTCAAAATTGGGTTTTGGGTAACAATGGTACAGAGCAGGAGAGCATCTTCCTGAGGACAGAGGAACCCTTTCAAACCGTTCCCATCCAGCTCCCGGAATTACCCACTGCAGCGATTACCGAACCTTTTCTGGGGGGCTCGGAGGTGAATCCTGGCTCTGCCTGGGAGGGGGAGAAGCTCAGCCACGGGGCTGGCAGGTGGTACCTGATGACACGAATGTCACATCTCCACTCCCTTTCCAGGAGGAGAAGTTCAGCTCAGGTATTTGCAGCCCCCAGGGAGTGCCAAGTGCCCAATTTCAGGGCCCTGCTGAGCACCAGGAATGTCCCACTGCCAAACACCTTTCAGAATTTCTTTGAGGGGTGCTAGGAAGCATTCAAAAAAACTTGTACCCGAGTTCTCCACACATTGTTAGAAATAACTGAGGTTTCTTTAACAGCATGAGAGTGATATTTCACTCAAGATCTCCAGAAAAATAGTTATCAGCAGAAACTGCAGTCAGAAGGTCACAACAATTCAGAAACAATTTCAATTAAATTTCCTAAGGCTATAGGGTTTCTTTTGTGATGTTATCCTAATAACCTTTAAAGAAATGACACATTTGAAAAAAAAAAAAAATAAAAGACATGGCTTGAGGAGAAGAACAGTGGCCACAGATTTATGTAATATTTATGGATCCAGTTCTCAAAATAGAGGAACTGGAAAAATTAATACATTCTCTGCCTGAGGTTTTTCATCAGTAATAATACATCAAGTTTAATAATACTAGCCTAACACTACAATAAAATTCAATTCCTGTTTGCAACAGCTTTTTTTGCAGCTTTGGATGAATATCTCCTTTACAGGCAAAAGTATTGCACAGCACTTAAACTGCTGGCAAAGCTTGGCAGGGACAGGAGCAGTATCTTTGGAAACATTTCCTGTGCCTCTCAGTTTTAAGCAGAGGAAGGTCTGAATACCAGCTCTCTGTTCCATACACAAAAAGGAGGTAAAGCCATGTTCCACAATTCCATTTTGGCCTCAAATTCTCCTTGAATCACTGACTGCAATCCATCACCCGAGCACATTTGTGATCTGGCTGTAAGTGTTCACATTGCTACCAGCAGGATGCCCAGACCCATCATTCAAAACAGCAGAGCCCTGTCTGCAAATGGAAGCTGAGGTGCTGCAATCACATTTACCTCAAAGGGGTCTGGGGAAGGAAAATCACTGACCAAGGATACAGACCTCAGCAATGAGGAATGCTGACAAGATTGACAATATGGCTTTGGGCAACACAAAGAGGTTCATCATCTTGCAGTGTGCCTAAGGCTTCCAGCACGAAGCACAGGGGAGAAAGGTAGAAATATTTCATTACTGTTTTACACATGCATTTCCTTTCAGCTGGAAATGGCGAGAGGAACTGAAACAGCCAACCCTTCCAGTAATGGATGTTTCTGCTATCCAATATACATCAGTGTAAATGATAGCTATAGTCAAATAAACTGCTGAAGCATAAAGGAATTCAGGCATGGAAATGGAAAGTTTTGCCTCTGTCAAAGACATTGGGGAGTCTCACTGAAAAATAAATGTGTATCTACATAGAGGAGAATGTCAGGCCAAAATATGGCTTATATTTCTTGAGCATCCTTTCCAGTCTAACATTACACAATTACAGAAACTCAAAATCTTCAGTTCCAGGGTCTTCTCATTTCCTTCATACTTGACTTAGTACTGTGACTATCAGACCATATTCTCATATTAATTTGTTTAGAGAAGAATGCATTGTTTGTTTCAATATTGTCAGCATGGTACTTTAACAGTTTGGACATCTCTCTTCCCTGGGTATCTTATGCCTTCTGTGATTTTTTTTTTAAAAAGTTGCATTATTTCACTGTTCTTAATGAGCCTCCAAAGGAGTTAAAGCGCAGTATTATTATTATTGTCTTTGTATCCCTTAAACCCACAAATCTGCAGCGTTGGGGTTCATTGAAAGCATTGTTTTTACTACCAAAAAAAAAAGTTTTGTCCTTTCTTGTAGAGGGAGAAGAGCTATACTACTTTTGTAATTCAGGAAATTAAGTGAATTCTTCTTCCTTCATCATTTGTAGAGGCTACAGAAGTGTCAAAAGTGAGCTTCAAGGTCACAGCCTGCAGCACAGTTAGCTCAGCTGACATCAGGAGATGTTCCCATTCAGAGGAACAGCAATTTCACCTCTGGATTATCTCTCTCCCATCAGCATCAGATGTCTTAACCTCTCTGTGCCTCAATTTTCTCACCTACAAAACTGCGCAAATGACACTGATGGCTGCCAATTCTTAACTGTTCAGAACACCTTGTCAATTGTGCAGAGCAAAAGTGTATTTTTAGATCACAGGCACGACAGAAGTCCCAGCACATCCAAAGACACCAGGGGTAAAATCCTTTTGATTTCAATGGGAATTGTTCATGCTTGATGAAATAAGGATGATGCACAAAAGCCTCTTGTCAGTTGGAACTGACAGTGACTCTGCATCTGCTCAAATTTCATCTAGAGATGAAATAACTTCTATTTTGGTGAAGTATTTTAACCTTGATAAGAATGTGCTGGGTGTAGTATTAAGTGGAAACCTTTTCACAACTAGAACTATTAACAGAGTTCACACTTAAAAACATTCTCCAATGTTGAAAGTCTCTTAAACTGCAGAGGAAAAACCCAAACATTTTTGGGTAACATAAAGTTGATTTAGTGCTGACTGATGTGACAATTATTCCACATGCCTGATTTTCATTTACTCTTCCCTAAACCTCTGCTGTTGTCCTCAGCTCTGAGGTTCACCTTTCTCTTTACCTGGTGTGTGTGCAAGTCACCTGGCATAAACACAGAGATCACCACTTGGATTCCCCAGATGTGTTTGACTTTAAACTTCTCTGGGTGAACTCTCATGATTATAGTGGTTGTCACAGTAATTCTGTGACAGAATAGAATCATAGAATGGTTTGTGTGGGAAGGGACCTTAAAGCCCATTTCATTCCCACCCCCCTGCCATGGGCAGGGACACCTTCCACTAGACCAGATTGCTCAAAGCCTGAAACATTATTAAGTCTGGTTTTTCTGACTTTAAACAGCTCAAATTCAAGGCCTTTCATGGCTACTGTTAATTTTACATACAATTTACTACAATGTGTATTTAGATTTCAGCATGTAAAGTAGCCTTTCTGAATGCAAATGTTCCAACCTCAAGGTTTTGTAGGTAAAATCCAAGAAAATATGACCTTTAAGACAAAAAAACCCTAAGTTTCTCAACAGCTATACCAAACTCTTAAACAGAAATCTTCATGGAGGCTGAAAGTGAATATAAAGCTTCTTTTAAATTAAAGGTCAACACCAAGAACTCGCTCAGAAGTAAAATTAAAATTCAGCAAGTGCAACAATTTTCTATAGGTTCCTAACTTGGCAAGCATTTTAACATTAAAAAGGAAAAAGAATGAAGGGAACATATCTTTGTGCCTGAATTTCCACTGAGTAAATAAGCAAATGATTTATTGAGCTCTGCCTTCTTCTTAGATCCTGGAATATCTATGAGCAATGTTTGATCTCTGTGAAGAAATCCACTTGAAATAGCCAAAAATATTCTTACTGTGCAGATTGATTATCAGGAGGTGTCAGTGAGGTTTGCCTCCTCTGTGCCCCTCAAGCCGTTACTCAAGTGGCCCATGCAGCATTTTTCAGCCTCAGCTGCACTTCATGAGCAATCACAGAAATTATTCCAGTGAGCTCTGGGCAGCCAAGACCAAGTCCCCATAGCAAACAGACTTTTCTGGTGTAAAACCAATATTTAAAACACCTAAACCTGCATCCTGGGTCACATTCTGAATAGCCCACTTTATTTGGTAAGCGGGCTCACATGAATGAATGTCAACAGGTAAATTCTTTGTGGAAACTGAGGCACAGAATTATTTTTTTTTTCCTTGCTTGCTTGGAAACAAAACCTAACCACAATAATGTGTGACAGTTATTGAAAAGCATGGAAAAAGCATGAACCAAAAGGATATCAAGCAAAAGATTCACTCAGATATGAGAACCAAATTGCAAAATGTATATATACAGCCATATACTCTGGATGCTTGACGAAAAATTCATCAATTTTTCACGTTGTTGTGCATAATTTCAGAACAGAAAAGGTATTTAGAGCCACCTTCTACAGGAGATTGTCTCTGAGACTGTAGAATCAAAAATGGAAGACCAAGATAGGGAAAAATCAAGAAGAAATAAAATATTGAAAATTTGGACCTATTTCTCTATGTTATTTTATGTCTATATTTCACAGAGGCTGCTAATCAAAGAAGTGCTTATTTGTAATGCATATTTTACCGTCAGGTTTTCAGACCTACAAACCACATTCTGTACCCAACAACTGCATTGCTGTGTGCAGAGACCTGGCTGGCTGAGCAGCACGTGGGCAGCTGCAGGCAGCGCTGCTGGTTTGCTCCAGCAAGGTACCTGCATCTCACCTGTACAGGTGCAAGTGGTATCTGTACCACTCACCCACCTGCAGCAGGGCACCAGAAGGGAGCAGCCCTTCCTGGAGAAAGGAGCACCGTCCCCTCTGCCATCCTTGGAACAGCCCTGGAGCAGGGATGGCAGTGACACCCAAAGTTACTGCCGCCTGCCACCAGCCAACAAAACAGGAGACAAACCTGAGTAAGATCCACCTCAATTTTGGTGCTCACTGATTTCACAAAACACCTCTCACTGTTGAATTGCTCCCTACTTTATTCTGAATCAGTCTGGGAAAGGAAAGGGAGAAAAAACCCAGGCTATTTCAGCATTCCATAACAGATATATGTTATCATCTTATTGCAGGGGTTCCATGCTGTTGTCTCCTTATCACAAAAGTTCCACATCTTCTTGGTGTTTCTGGTGGGCAGCTCTCAGGGCACTGACTCTGTTCCTCACAAAGCAGCCAAGTGACTCCAGCTCCCTCCTCACCCACCCACCCCACTCTTTTAGAGCATCTTCTTCTCATTGGGTACAGCTGTGGCCTGTTAAAGTCAGGCCTGCTCCTGATCTTTGATAATTGGCCCAGCTGCAACTCGTTAGGGGTGAGATTACTTTCTACACTATCTTGATTTTCTTATATTCTATCCCCCTACACACACACACACACATATATATACACACACATACAAACATACATACATATATATACACATCTATTCTCTCTCAATCAGAATTCTGCCAGCCCATCCACTGTGGAATTGCTGTGTGCCTGAAGTCCTGGAAGAGTGGGCAGGGTGTGAGGCCAGAGGTTCAAAGCCAGACACTGCTTTGGCCTTGCTGCAGCAGCCACGTCCATACCCTTGCAAATGCCATTTCTCTCCAGCTGCCACCTCTGATCTTTTTGAACTGCTGCTCTAACAAACACCAGAGTACTTGAATTTCATCTCTGGGAAGGAATGCAAATATTTGCAAGCCAAAAGGGAGAAATTATGATTGTAGGACAGCCAGAATGCTGGAAGAAATATGGTCATAATGTTAGCACTGTGTGTATCATTTACGTGACAAGTATGAGTAAACAGGAAAGAGATTTTAGAATTAAAAGACTTAGGTAAGCTCAGAGGAACAAGGCTTAATGCCCAGTCCTTTCCAACCCTTCAGCTTCTCTGTTACCAACAGTAGCCATAATGTTCTTCTAAGCCTTTCACAAAACGCAATAATACAACCTTGTGAAATAAAGTTATGGTTTGTGACGTATAAGTGCAGCACTACATGCCAGGAAAGAATGACAACTTGATTTATAGTAGCTAACTTCAGAAATATTGTTTTTCATACTGAGGAACACATATCACTGTGTAGCACTGCAGACTTTTTCAGAAGTTAATTTAGACACTACCAAAGCTGTGCTGCATCTCTGGCTGAATCAGGAGATCAGGAAAATACTAATACTAAGCTGCCTTCCACTCCTTAAAAGGTTGAGGTTAATAGTGCTTCCCACAGCTGGTTGTGCAGTGCCACCACTCACTTCAGCTCCTCTGCAAGACAGGGATCACTCAGTCTGTCAGCAGTTTGTGCAAAACTGAAATGCCTCATCTTCCTGATACCTCAATTTGCACATTCAGCTGAGCAACAAATTGTGTTGTACTGAAAATACATTTTATACATGGCTTTAATTTCAAAAGATGCTGTGGAGATAATGCTGAGAGAAATGTCCTGTTGTTACTTTATTAAGCAAAACAGGAGATGGAAACATGATTCCTTTTGGCATGAGCAGCATTTGGATAATTCCGTAATTAGCCCCAGACTCATTTTATTCCTTTGCCCTGCAAAGACAAAACATGCAGCTCCCAGACAGGGAAGATGATGAAGAGCTTTGTTTGCAAACTGCAGTGCACATTTCTGGAAGCACACGGCTTAGTGTGCTTACGTTGCTTTTACAGAAAATAAAAGAATGAAAAAGTAAAAGCACGAGTGGCATGAATGAGGAAAGGTTGTCAGTACTGCCTAAAGTATTTCAGTCATACAGAAAATTTTGTGGTCTTATATGCACATTTCCTCAGATGTGCTGTGCTAGGAAAGTGGATAGTTCCCTCCTAAGGAAACAATTATCTTCTAACATGCTTAAATAAAGTTAGCTTTCTAAAGTTATTCTCTGAAATAGCTGATATTAACCTGTCAGCATCAAGATAAATGGGTCTAATCTTATCCAATACACTGATTCTTTTCTTCCTATTAATTTCCATCTAGCCAAGCTACAAGGTTACAGAAAATCTATCTTTGGATACTTTTCAGTATCGATTAGGTATTATTCTGAAATGTATAACAGAATGGGAAATCAGTAGCCAAATCTTAAGCTTATCTTTATCTTGGGACATCAGTGTTAAGGTAGGTGATTTTCAAGTTCTTGTCTGCTGTATTTTCCAAGAGCTGATGCATATGGAAATTAATTATTCTGGATTCCTGGTGGTACCAGCAGGTAAATGGTAATACCTGCTCAGCCAGTGATCAGATTATAAACCCAGAACTGTTATTACATTTAGACAAGAAACATCCAACTTTTTCTGACTTTATCAGATCAGCCTCTATTATCACAAATAGGGGAATAGCCTGGCTCAGAGAGAGAGAACAGCATGGAGCTGTGACAGGGGAGGTTTAGGCTGGGTATTGGGAGAGGTTCTTTCCCCAGAGGGGCATTACCTGTTCAATTGCCTCTGGACACTCCCTAATATCTCAACCCTTTTCTTAAAATGTGATACCCCAAACTGCACTAGGACTTGAGGTGAGGCTCTATGTCCTGGAACACACCACAGATTTTTGATGACTGTCCTCTGGTCAGCCATGGCACCTCTAGAAGAGATGTCGTTCATATGCAGAACTTACTAAGGAAGAGAGGAAACATCTGACCTTGATTTAGCTACTACAGAGGCAACACTCCATATGAAAAGCACAATCAAGCTGCTTTATTTCTTTCAGATTACAAGGAGAAACAGTTTAATAATGCAGCAATCGAGGGGAGGCAAAGCCATCCCCCTGCTGCGGGGACGAACGCCTCTGCCTGGGCTCGGTGGAGCGGAGCCACCTGGGCTGGTGGTGGAAGTTATCTCCAGGGCCAGGAGCCCAGGGCTGCCTCAGCGTGCTGCTCTGAATAATCACCCTTTCAGGGAAGCAGCGCTAATTGCTTTGGCTCCAGCCCAGGTGGATTTTTGTTCCAGGGCTCGGGGTACCAGCTCCTCGTGGCACTGCAGGGTGCTGGGCAGGCTTTGTACTCGCTTGATTATCTGTACCACGGCATTCCTAGATAAGCACATCCCACCTGAGAACTGCTGGAAACCAGAGCTAAGGGTGCTGAGAATATCTGCATATTATTTGTGGAGTAGGAAAATATGTATTTACTACAGGTGTAGGTTTAACTCTGTCAAGAGGTATAGTCAGTGGTACATCTTCTCTGATGTACTGCTGATTATAATTAATATGAAATATAAACTATAACTTTCATTATAGAACTTATCAAAACTAAAATAAATCACTTCAAAACATTTTTGCCTTCCAGCATAGTTTTGATGAACATACTTTCTCCTGGAAGGCAAATAAAATGACATAAAAATCTATACACCAGAGAATTTCTATATAAGGTTAATTTTTTTTCACACTGAGACATTAAGTCTAGGTTTTCAATTGGTTTCATCTTGTTATTGAACACAAAAGTATTTCAGTTTGGGGGACTAATCGAAAAGTGATAAGTATTTAGAGCCATGCTTTACATTTTTGACTGGCAGAATGCCCTACATTTAGCAAATACTGACAAGCAGCTCTTTTGTTCTGGAAGTCAAACAGTAACTGAACATCAGTTTTAAAGAGCAACCTCTTCACCCACATTTATCCAGCTTTGTAACATGACTGGAATAATCTCCTAAATTTCAGTGTTGTCAAGAGATCTGCATTACAAATGCAGAAATGGGAGGACTACATTCTCTGACCCTTGTGCTGACCTTTGTGTGGAAAATGCAGTTACTCAGCTGAGGAATGAAGCAGATCTGTTGGATTTTGTTAGAGATAAAGCCCTTCAATAAGTGCATGATTTTGCTTTGGGAAGGATCAGAATGAGAATGCAATAACACAAAGTCAACAAAGGCAAAGCTATCCATAACAGAGAAAAAATAAACTTCTCGTGGGAAAGCAGGTTACCCTTTTGCAGTTTTAGACTTCCAGAGAATGAACACTAATCAATCTGATTTAAGAAGAAATTTTTTCTAAAGGGGAAAATAGAACTCCATTTGTTTACCTGCCTCTTTTTTTGCACCTCTCATACTTCTCTCCTCTCTTCTTTTTTTGCAGACTTAGCTTTTGCTCAGCAGTTACATCTACACAGCGTTATTATAAAATACTTAAAACCATCATAGTTTCTGTCCCCACAGTAAGTAGTTCCTGACACTATTTAATGAAAGATAACAATAAGGAAAAAGAATCTTAAATATTAAGCATTTACTTTAAACATTAAACAATTGAGTTCTCCTCTGAATTTTTATCACTTACACCAACTTTATAAAAACTGAAAATGAACAAGGCAAAACTTCTAGTATGAAAAATATGCATCCCTTATGTGGGAGAAAGAAACTGGGAGCAGGACATTAGGGACACCCCACATTGCAAATATTTCAGATCACGTCTACAGAAGAAAAAAACTCCCATGTGATTTTTCCTATCATCAGGTAAACATGATCACTGATACCGATCATGGTAAAGAATTAGAAGTTTCAGCTAGTTTGCCAAAAACACCTCAGTGACTCTGAAAATTGCAGCACTGAGCATTTCTGTGCATGCTGTGAGCCCATCTCTGGTCCCACAGCAGGATGAGCCCAAACTGGGCCATTTCTGGCCCAGCAGCTGAAGGAGTGACAGTGACCATGACTTACAGCCACATGGCACCAGGAGACTTCTCCACTGCTAGTTCCACTTGTCTGAGCCATAAAAAGCTCATTATCCTGAAAGCTGCACTTTTGTGTTGTCCTGTAGGCAAAGTCAATACCAGGAGAAGTCTCACACACTCTACTGATTAATTTTTAATCTATCGTAACTGTAATCAGCAAAAATTCTTTTCTTCTGTGAAACGTGGACCCCTATTGCTTTTCATCACCTTCTCACAGTAAGGGAGAAATGACATTTTAATAGAATTTTATACTCACTAAATTAAAATGCCAAAGGTAATATTTAATGAGGCATAATCCTGCTACTCACACTCATATACTCGCATACTTATAATCTCAGATTTTTTTAAATGACTATCACTTTATTAGAAACTTTTCTGAAGGTTGGGGTATACCAGGACCAGAAAGTAAACAAACAAGCAAAGAAACCCACACATGTCCTGCTCCTGGGCTTGGGGACTGCAAGTCTTAAAATGAGTAAGCATCTTCCACCAGTTTTAATGCACTGGGAGAAGTACTACTGTCATTCTATTTGGGAATAAATCAGAAAGTTTTGACACCAGCAGACATGTCACCAAACCTCCCTTCTTTCTTAACATTTATTAACTTTTTTGGCTACTGGGATAGTCTTCAGAGACAGATACCTCATTTTTATGAGAGTAGCTCTACATGCAGCTGGAAGACGAAAACCCTGGGATCTTCACCCCAGCTGCTAAATTTTTCATTTCAAGCAATTAAGAAAAAAGATTATAACTGGAATGGTGTTTAAGATTAAAAAAAAAAAAACAAAACAGAAAACAACTCACAAATTGCTTTACATGTACCACAAGTCTTGGAATTTGAAGTGAAGTATAATGTTCAAATAAATTTCTCAAACATTTGGGATTTATTTCAGCTCAGTAATCAAGCCACATTATCAAGGAGCATTCAATGCAGTCAGAAGGAAATGTGTAGTTCTAACAAATTATAGAAATTTTTTAAAAATTAAATATCCTGGTTTTCTACTATATAGACACACTCCAAGAGTCTTTCAAAGCAATATATGCAATACTGAAATGGTTTTACACTGCATGTCACTTCAGCTTAAAAGGATAAAAATTTATTTCCTTAATCTCTTAATGCAGGTTTGTGTATTTCTTTTTTCTAACCTAAATTAATTTCAGCAAATTATGTGATTATAGCTATTTCCAAATCCTTTTCTGAACCAACAGATGTTCTTAAAACATGGAAAGCAACAAGAGACAGCAGGCAAAAGAAAAAGAATGTTATTCTGAAGAAGGCAGGGATTCTGAAAGAACCATTTTCAGAAGCCCAAGCCTGCAGACCAGACAACACAAGAGGCAATTCAGAGTATCTGTGAAATTACAAACAGAAATGAGATAGTTGACAGTGAAAGAAAAAAAAAAAACCAGACATAAACTGAAAATTCACCAGTGTTTTAAATTTAAGAATAGATGAGGAAGATTGTTTAAAAACTCCAAAAATCTTATTTGCAATATAATTTTGAGGAGGCAATATCTCTGTCAAGGAACAATAAAAAAAAAAAAAAACACAGAAAATTTCAGTCTGGCAAGCGACTGAAAGCCTGAGAATCCACATTCTCTTTCTGGGAAGTACTAACAGGAGGCTGGAGGAGAGCCAAGAACACAGCACTCCTGTCTGTGGTTTTCCCTCTGCCTGAATGGCATGGTCATTGCTGCTGTTGCACAGGCTGTGGGCTGGAGTGAGCCCCTAAGCCCACAGCCACTCACACTCTGAGTCCTTGCATGGGCTATAGACTGGATAGAGCCCCTAAGCCCACAGCCACTCACACTCTGAGTCCTTGCATGGGTTGTGGAGTGAACCCCTAATCCCACAGCCTCTCACACTTTACACTTTATGGTCCTTGCATGGGTTGTGGACTGGATTGAGCCCCTAATCCCACAGCCTCTCACACTCTGTGTCCTTGCCCATGGGCTATAGACTGGATTGAGCCCCTAATCCCACAGCCACTCACACTTTACACTTTATGGTCCATGCATGGGTTGTGGACTGGAGTGAACCCCTAATCCCACAGCCTCTCACACTCTGTGTGCTTGCATGGGCTATGGACTGGAGTGAACCCCTAATCACACAGCCACTCACACTCTGTCCTTGCCTGTGGGCTGCTTTCTCCCTGTATCCCAAAGCTTCTGTGCTTCTGGAACATCCTCACCAGGACACCAGCTGAGCAGCAGCAGTAGCAGCTCTGCCACATCACTTAGGAAGAGCTCCCCTGCCCCAGAGTGCAGCTCCCAGTATTCAGGGCTTTGAAAAGCTTTCAATAGATCATTTTCCTCTTTCTTTGCCTCAGAAAAAGTAAGGAAATGATGGAGAAGTTGATATGCAATAATCATTTGTCTATTGAACCCACGCTTTCCCCCTTTGAGAATGAGAACTGTGTTACGTTTGAATCAGTACACTGAGATTACTGTTAGATATATGTGCATGATTCATAAACCATTGAAAAGTACTAATCTGCCCTGGTTATTATGAAAATACTCTATAATTATGCACACAGTTACATTGGTTCAGATGGAGAACTGAAACTTGTTCTAACTCAGATCTCTCTGAAGTTCATTTTCTGCAGCTTGTACATGATGAACATTTATCCATTTTCAACCAACCATCAACCAGCGCAATTATTTTTGCATGCTTATTAATCATATTGCATAATGAAATAATTTATTCCTAAGCAGATCATGAAAAATGAGGTGTTTATAGTGATGTTCTCTGGTAAAGAGCAGCAGCTGTCACAGTATTTGAAGTTGTTATTAGTGCTGACCCCTATGCAATATATATATATATATATATATATATATATATATATGTATTGCCTGTCACAGGCTCAATTAGGGTATTTGGGGGATGTATCTGTTCAGGATAGATGGGACAGTAAATAATATTTTTTTCCCCTCAGGTCTATATATTTAGCAACTAGAGCATCACTGTACCAGTGATTGCTACCTCAGGACTATGCACTATGGATCCTCGAGATTTTCACCTATTTAAAAAGAGAAGGAAGCATTAAATACGTAATGGGCAATCAATTGAGGTAGTTAAGGACAAAAGGTGACTTCTAAAGAGTAGCTATGTCTATTATCTGCCCTGGATTAGTGTCACTGCCTTTGCTTTTCAGTGGTCTTGTCATCCAGAATAAATCAAGACTGATGGTAACAGTTAGTCTATTTGTTCACACTTTCTGTGGTTTGGTACCTTTCTGCTTGAAAACATTGCTGTGTAAAAAGGTGACATTCATCAGCTGCATTGTTAAATTGCTTCAAATCATGTGTTGATGAAAGCATCAGTGTAGTGCTACTGACTTAAAGCATGACAGCATAGGAGATGTCCGGGCCACTGTGCCCAACCTCTGCAATCACAGTCCTCAATGTACATGACATTGCATCCAGGCAGTGCTCGACCATACATCACATACAAAACACCAAAACCCTCAAAATACGCTATGTGCTTCAGAAATGGGGAAAGGAAGAGATATTGCCAGCGTCCTGCATTTCCTAAAGCTGAGTATCTCAAAAGGAATTTGGACTTTCACATTGTAATCCTCTATCCACCGTCTCTAACCAGAAAGCAAAATTAGTACCAAATTATGAGCTACCTAAGTAGAAAAGACAACTATTAAGTGAAATATTTGACCTCTCCAAAGAAGACAAACATTACAGAGTTTTTATCCCATGTAGTGATCTAATGGATGTCCAAATTCTGAGAAGCCAATGATATAATTTAGTAGAATATGTAAAATTTGAGTCTTTAAGAGCCACAGGGATGAGTAGGACCCAGGGAAGTTTTACATTAAATGAGTGTAAACAGATCATTATAAACAGTCAAATTCCTGTAGAGCCAGTAACAAGGTGGCAGTAATCAAAGGAAAACTGGCAAAAGCCTTTCTGTCAGCAGATAGGCAGTGTTACCCATGTGCTTTATTTTTAATTAGTTAAAAATACTTACAGCCTGGTTTACATGCACATGAGGATTTAAAATACTGTAAGCAGTGGTTTCCTACTTTGGTATGTTCCCATATAATTCAATCTAATTTATTTCATAAGGTGAATTTTTTAAGCTCTGCTTACTGAGTTATAAATTGATCGTGGCACTTCACATGTTTGTGATGAGTTTGAGATATTGTTCTCTTCCCACACAGGTTTTTAATAAAATACTGCCAGTTTGATGACCTTCCCCTCTTCAAGGTTAATGGCTTGCTACCTACAAATTACTTTTCATGATACAACTTGGGTTATGAACTCCAAAATAGTCTTCTCTTGGCTCTCCCTTCAATTTGTTTTAGGCTGAGAGAAAAGCAGATTTCACAATAGCAAAAAGGGCCACAGAAATGAAAAGAGATAATGTTGGCTTTAGAAACTTGCCTTTTTGTTCTATAAGAACACACAAAATTACTGCAGCAGGGTGATACTGGGGAACAAGTGCTGTCATGTTATGTAGAAAAGCTAAAAGCCTCTGAGATTGCCATTTACCACTGCCCTGACTCCTTTTTCTTGCATACAGAGCCTCTTGGCTAAAGATACTTCAGAGACAATAATTAGTGACATTGCATAATTGTAAAGGTTTATAAAGATGTTAATAGTCAGACAATTTATAATGTGCAGGCTTTGTTATCTTCATGGAACATCTGTTATTTAAGAGCCAACTGCATAATAAACCATGTCCTAGCATTTCTTAATCCTGTCACAGTTTAAGAAGTTAAAAAGAGATTAAATTAAATTTGATCTTGGGAAGTAGCAGAAATCCTTGCATCCCATGGAGGGCAGTAAAGCAGAAGGTGTTCAGTACCACCTGGCAGTTTTAAGATCCTTCACTAATATATCACATAATCCTTTACCAGCGGGCCCTTTCCACCTTTAAACTTAGAGAGAGGATTCTCCAAGACACCAATAACAAGATTCCAGCAGCACATTATAACTCAATATCCAGGGAATACACACTGGCTTTCAAGGTCTGGGAACCATTTGAGTATCTGCTCTGTTGAAAAATATAACTCTGCCACTTCAACTGCAGTTTCAGTCATAAAAAAGCTGTAACAGTCTTTCCTTCTGACTGACTGTTGTTTTCTAGAGATCATTTACTTTACATGAAGCCATTTATAAAGGAATAGAAAATCATGCAGCAGTGAAGCAGAGCTTTCTTGGTGTATTTCTGGTACCCTTGCACACAGAGTATTGCAAACTGCCTAATTTCTTTTACTTTGAATAAAGCGTCTATTCCACTTTTATTTTGAAGGCTTTTTGAATGAAAACAGGCAGCATCCAGCAGAATTACACCCTGAAATTACTCTTACCACTTTATAAACAAAATAACAGAGGCCATATTTTTGCTTAAAGTAATAGCAGTTCTATAATTGCCATTGAGAAGCTGCTGAAATTATGTCAACTTACTCTAACAGGCAGTAAGTCCAACCTTTTTTTGTCTTGTTGTTGGAAGAGGGTTGAATTTTTTTTATCTCTTTCACAAATACACTCTCCATACATCTCTCTCACATTTAATAACTTCAGCAGTTCAATAGACTGTGCTTCAGAGCACTATGTTAAATTTACTTTTAGTTTCACTCTAAAAACAGAGTTAGTCAATAGCTATGACATACTGCTTCTTTGTCTGCAGAGACCATTATTAAAATCTTTACTTACAGCCACTTGTGCAATGCCTTCAAGCTATTTCAGTCCAATTTTATTCAACACTTAAAAATATTTTTTAAATTTATACCCCTTTAAAGGAAAAAACCCCATATTTCATGAGTTTCCAGGGGATTGATTTTCCTCTCTGTTAACATTCTTTCTCTTATTTACATTTAATTTCCTTTTTTTACTAGTGCACTGTGATTGTACATTTAAAACAACAAAATCACTCCCCCCCCATATGTTATTAGGAAGAAACTGCTAATTGTACCACCTTAACCATCAAACTATCAACTTAACCAACTATAAACTCAGCTCCTATAATGTTTTCCTGCAGAATTTGATTTACTTTGTGTAAGTTTTGTTCCTCTAGCACTGGCCTGGAATATTGGTCTGGTTTTTGACTTGGAAAAGTCCAAGACCACTGGGAGCACACCAAGCTTAGAGCAAAACATTGACAAAATCAGCAAAGGTTTGAGTAACAGTGCCAAAGCAAACAAACTTCCCCAAAGTGGCACTCCGCTTCCCTTTGTGCCCAGTGAAAAGCCTTGCAAGGAAGCAAAGTTAGAAGCACCTTTAAGAGGCTCTACATCTTGGAAAACTGGCCTTGTTGAGAGGTCTCAGGCTGGGGGCTCCGCTCCCAATGCAAAACTGTAAAGCATTCAGGTTTTCTGACATGGTTTAGGACATGATAGTTTCAAGCTGTCCTCCTTAAGTAAAACGTGCACCGAATTAAGCAAAATTTCCAGAAGTGATAAATCTGATAGCGGTACCCTAAAATATCAGCTTAGAAGCATCAGTGACCTATTATGAAATAGATGGCGTTAAAAGATTCAAGGCTTTCAGAACTGGGTGCTGCAGCACTGCCATCAGAGGAAATCAGTCAAACTATCAATCCTTTTACCACTACACAAAATTTATTTTAGTTAAAACCCTAAGCCTTTCATTATCTAAATTAGAAGTATACTGTGTTTGTTGAATTTGGAGATTAGCTTGCTGTTACACACTGTAGTCTTACTTTGATGTCTCAGGATTAATATTCATGAGGTTTCAGACTATTAACTACACATGTACAACATCTAACAAGAAATGTATCTCACAGAGTTCAATTATTCTACAATGCTGTTAGTTCTGATTTTATCTTTCATTTTTCTGTGGATTGCCATGGAGTTTTCATAAAACCCACATTTTAAGGTTGGTCATGGCAGGTTTTTTGTATCGATGGATCTGGCTAAAACTTGGACTTTCAAAACCAAAGGATATCCTTCAATTTCTTTCTCATTTTCATTAGTTTTGTATGAGTAGAAACTTTCAACTTCAGTTGCCTGAAACATCTGAACTTTCAGCAGAATTGGAAATCAGCAGAAACTGTTCACTGCTCAGTTCAGCCCAGAGGGTGCCACAGCACTTTGCATATCGTTGGTCAGCACTGACTCTTGTCCCTTTCCAAGGAGTCTCAGAAACACCAAACCTTTGTAAGGGTCCCACAGGCAGTCAGAAACACAAAAAGCTCAGAAACGCACACATCCTACAGAGGGAATAATCATAGAAGCATCAGCACCTCTGGAGACCTCCAGCCCAAGCTCCCACTGATCTATTTCCAGCAGACATGGGGAGCCTGGCCCAGTTTGCCTGTTCTGCCTCATTGGCAGTGTTCTCTTTCATTAACAAGCAACCAGACTAAAATGCAGATACACTTGTTATGGCCCAGAGATATTTAACATTAAGAAGAATTTGAGATCTGTAAGGTGCAGCTAAGATTACCTTCCAGTCTCTTTCCTTATTAACAGTGAAGATATATCAAAATACAGAACTGCCTTAAACCAATCATCCTCCTGCACAAATGCAGGGGCTCAGCAGGGAACCAAATTACTTTCATTCAACATTATGGGCATAAAGCAAGTAGCTCTGTGGTCAATCTGACATTTAAATAAAGCAATTCAGAATGATTTCATTTTCTGGTTTATAGAAATAGTAATAAAATCTGTATTGGTCACAGTCATCATCTACATTAAAAAGCATTCTACAATTGACTCTGGATTGCAGGAGGATGTTGTAATTAATGGCTTCCTGCTGGCTGCATTTTTAGTCACTGCAATTTGCATGGAGCTGGAGCTCTTTCCAGATGTTGGTAAATGACAACTTTTCCCCCAGTTTTCTCATAGTATCACTATTTCTACATTACTTTGCTGAGCATCTTAAACACAATTACATATTTCTTTTATAAGCATAATGAAATTGGGTTTAAGCAGGCCCAGAGGATTACAGAAAAGGCCTCTGATTGACAGCGTTAAACTTCAAGTGAAGGTGGAAGCAAACTGAATTTAGGCTGGGTTGGATTTCCCAGCCTGGGTCACCCATGGTACAGCTCCACTGGCAGCAGTGAAACTGCATTGGTGTAACACAGGCTGGAAAATATCTGGGGCAGTCTTTGGTAGCCCAAACAACAAATATTCAGGATTCCAGGCCATTCAGCAAGTGCTACAATGATTTATTATCAGAATTCCAAAGGCTCTTTGCTTTTCCATCATAATCAATGGAAAAACTCAGGAAACACTAGATAGACACACACACAAAGAAGAAAAAAAGAAAATGGAAATTAGAAATCACCTTAGAGTCCTTCCAACTAAAGAAAAGGATGTTTTAACAGGCATGATTTAAAATCATTCTCTGTCTTCTACCATGGTCTACAGTATAGAATTCAAGCTGCTGAGTTTCATTGAGTGCAATGATAAATATAATAGGGCATTCACTGTACTTTAACTTACTGGAGAACTCAATGAATGGAAGTGAAAGAAACCTAGTTTAGGTTCATTTTTATGTTTTGTTGGGAACACTTGCTGTAACTAATATTCATGATTATTCTGGCAGCAAGGATCCAAAGATTGAGAGATGCTGCTACAGTAGCTGCAGTAGAAGATGCTACAAAGGGGGAAAAAAAAAACCAAAACAAAATAAACCACTGGCCAAAGACTGAGAAAAACAGGCATTTATTTCTTGCCAGTCTTTATACCTGATATCTGTCACTGTTTTAAAAATGACTATTTGTATTAGACAGGAATACCGAAGCTATTTTAAAAGGAAGCCCGCAAGAAAACTGTGGAACTGACCTGCGCTGCATTTATGAAATGTCAGCAGTGGAAGATTAACAGCTGATATGGGACAAATCTACTACCTGAAACAAAACTTACACATGGAAAAACTATTTGGTGGAGAAAAAAGGCCTCATATCTACTGTGGACGCCCCAGAGCTGGCTAATGCTGCCCGCTGACCAGCTCAAATTAGTTTGTGTGCATAATGCACAGAATCCCGTTTCCTGCAGAGCTGGAGAGATGATTTCTTTCAAACTGGAGTTTGAGGGGTACAGCACGTGCAGAAAGGATCCCCTTCCTGCCTGCTCTGTTTGGTATTTGCAGGGCTTTGTTCTTGCTGGCATTTCACCTTGCATGTCTCTCAGACATTTTAATATACTCACAACTGATACCATGCAGTAAAACAGAAGACGCACCACTCAAATGGAGAAATTTGTATAAAAAATAATAAATTCTTTGGATAAAAATATGCAGCCACAGAAAAGAACTTTGCTACACCCACCACTATCCATCACACAGTGGACACAGGGAAACAAAAATCTTATTTTCATTCTGTCTCCTTGTACCTATGTTCTGTTGTTGTTTATCTGGATAATTTAAGTACCAAAAGATTAAGCCATTATTGAGCTACTCTTCCTAAGGAAATGAGAGTCACATTACAGTGTGCTCTCTGTTACTCATTAACAACACTTTTATTAGTTCTTGGTTGGGTTCAATCGAATCTGACAGAGAAGCAGACATCTCAACCAGAGGAGGCTTCCCAGATGAAATAAACAAGGCTGGATAGAGAAATGTGACTCAGGTTAGTGGTTCTAGCCCCTGGAAAACAGGGCCTCCAAGGGTGGAAATTCTCCACAGATTCTGTACAAATAGGAGAGCATGCAGTACATGTTGAACATGCCAATCAATTCCCTGTCTCTGGGAAGGGTTCACTGCACTCATCCCTGTTCTCCTTAGTAATTCAGTAATCTTGACAAATCCTCATCATGCAGAAATCTTCTATTTCACAAAGTTACCTGAGTTCTTTGGCTGTGCACCATAAGGAAATCTGTGCACATAGTCACTAAGCAGCAGTGACATCACCTTGGATAAACAGCGCCTCAATTACACCAGCAAACATCTCCACTGAGAAAAAGATTTCATATAAAAGAATATGTGTATTACTTTTTATCTGTTAGAAAACACAGGAAGAAAAATGCATCTAATTAGCAGAGAGCTAATTAGAGGAGGCAGGAGGCAGCTCTCACCCTTGGCTATCTGTTAAGAGCAGAAGTTGTCTGTGAAGTTGGCGAGCATCCTCGTCTGTTCAATGAGCAGCCCCATTGCACACCTCAGTAACCTTAAAACAAACTTAAATCTGTAATGCCTGGTCTATGTTCAGGAAAAAGGAAATCACAATGAATAATGGTGGTGGCTGCTATGGTGAAGGTGAGGAAGTTGCTAATTCCAGATTATAATTCAGACACCCTGAGCTGTAGACAAACAGAAAGAAATAATTTTGCTCCTGCAGGGAAGCAGTAAAACCTCTGAGCATGAGGTCTGCACGACTTAAAGTCATTTGCAAGGGGGTCTGAGCTCTGCTTCACTGGAGGGCGTGTAATGGGACAAGGCACTGTGACACACACAAACCAGGGGTCGGGGCAGTGCTGCAGCGATCATGCGCAGCTGTATAGCTGAACACTGACACAGCTGAATTCCTAAAAGCATTCTTTCGGGACTCTGGAGACGTAAAAACCCATGCAGAAATAGCCCAAACCAGGAGAACTCAGAGTTCATGGCTAAAACAGCAAAATGTTCCAGGTCAGAACACAGCTGACCTTCTGACCAAGCCATTTGACAGCTCCTGATCCAGAACTAGAAGTACTGACTTTCTACATGAGCACAAGCAATGTAGAGTCCCAAATATATTCCTTCATGTATTATTAACGTTTGACAGCAAATTACAAGCTTCATTTGGTTTCTTATGGACCTGAATGCTCCTCAGTCTTCACCCTCATCTGACCTCTCCTAAATTCACTTTTTAAATCTGAATTTGAAATTCCAGTCCCTATCTTAGTGTCCAAGCAAACAAAAAGGTTACTTTCCAACTTTAGTAGAAGAAGGAAGAAATTTGTTCATTTCAGTAATAAAACTAAACAAACTTGTCTCCAGTGGGATTCCGATAGGTAATTATATTCCATACATTTGTAATTTTTCCCGGTCTCTGGTAATGTCACAGTCACTACACCAATTTATAGGCATGTTGAAGCTAAATCTTCTCAAAACTCTGTGATTTCCTACATATGATTTAGGACATATGATGTGACCTGGGTATTTAATTTATGCCTCTCACTTGCTGAGCCATCTTTCTGCTTCAGCTCTGGCTTTTACTTTTAGCCAATAAATCTGGCTAAATTCAGCTGAAATGTGGGAGGCCAAGCCACGTTGCCCTCAGGGACAGCACAGGCCTTCCTGCCTAGGTTTCCTTGATGCATTAAAAACACAAAGCTGTGGTTTTGAAGTGCATAGGAACTGCAGAAGCTCAGTGAACAAACAATAATTTGTTGTTGTTCATTTTCAAAAGAATATGGAATACTGTTCTTTTATGCCCACTAGTAACATAATGTTTAATGACACCAAATACTAAAATATTTCAAAGGATGCTCGCTGCTGCAGATACTCCTGTTGCCCACATCCCTATATAATTTTGCAGTAATTTCCTACTGAAATCTCCCTTTGTTCAGGCAGTGAGCTATTGCTGAAACACCAAGAGAAAGAAACAGAAAATAACGTGCATTCCATTGAAGGCATAAATAGGAAGTCTCTCACTTCCAGACTTAGAACTGACAGTAAGAAGCACAAAGGTAAAAGGGACATAAAGACAGACCGTGTTTTTGCAAAGTAACTCTTTTACAAGTGCTGACAGTTTTGGTGTTTCTCCCAAGCACTAACATTCTGTATTTACTGTTGCATTTCATTTTATGGATTTTTCCCCACATTGAGTTCAAACAGAATAAACAGAAGTTTGAGTTATAGCATGTAACATGGTCAGAAAGGGACTTTATAGAATTAGATCAATTCTTGTTTCTTATCCACCTGGATTCATAAAACACTCATATTGACTCTGCCACTATAATCTTTGTGTTTGGTTGCTCAGGTTTCACAATCTATTAGAAGCTAAAAGAAGAGCTTTTTATGAGAAAAATAGAAGTCACAGGACTTTAACAGTGCTGTTGTCTCTTCTTCATGGTTTTCTCTAAAGAATTTTTAGGAAAATTTCAATCTCCTATTTTCCCTATATCCACATATTAAATAAAACCCTTCACTCTAATTAAAAAAGCCCTGTGCTCATCCCTTTAATCTACTGGGCATTCCAGGTTGACTATGGCAGCACCTTTCAATGTTGACAAGATGCGTGTGAAATATTTACTATTGTATAAGGAAAAAAGGTTCCGAAACACACGACTCCTACAGAGGGAATAAGCATGTGTTATCTGACTATAGCTTCAGTGATGCAAATTTCTGCTTAATAATGCTACCAATAATTTAATCACTAACCTGTGCCTTCGTTGGCCGCCTGGGAATTGTATTGCCTTTGAATTTCCTGCTGTACCTTAATTTCTTGTCTCATAAAATAGCAGGCTTTTATATGGCAAAGAATACACGAATCTGCGCCCCTCCTTGCTCGAGCTGCTGGCATTTCATGGAAAGGATCCAGTGTGAATTGTGGCCCTGGACCACGTTTAAAACATGCAAACGACCTTGGCTGAGTTATAGGCTAACAAACCCATTTTCTTCAAGCAAATTATTCCTCTTTCATTCTCATGTTGTATTGATGTTGAGTCAGAATGATTTTTCAAAAGATATCCAGGTCAATCCAATGATTTATTTAATTCAGTTAATGTGTTATGGCTCTGAAAAGATGAATTTCATCATAATTTTAAAATTACCACCTTCATATAAAAGTACTAAAAGCCTGACTAGAAAACAACACAGTTTTACTTCATTTTAAACCACTCTATTGAAAATACCAGTAAATTTCATCCCCAGAACACTGAATACAATAAAAAGTATAAACATAGCATTTTAAGTTTGTCCTGCAATTTCTAGAGAAATACATTACACCTTCCAAAAGCAATCTGGATTTCACTTATCAGCTTATCAGGGATTTAAACACTAACCCTTGTCACAGGTAGATCTCATTAACTGCTGGTGAGCAAGTGTCTCTTCTGTCTTGATTCATCACCTCCAGAGGTATTTCTAGACAAGCAGAATCCCACATTTTCTAACATCTTATTCCTTTATCATCATTTTGTGCTTTGCTCAATGTCTCACTAGAGCAGTAAGTATTAAATATTACATTTTCTGTTCAGACCAATATTAAGATTCATAGCTTTTTCACTCTAATACTGATTGCCTTCACCTCCAACAAATTAGTAACTTAATATTAAACTCACACAACCATAGCAGTGAAAATTAAAGGAAACACTGGCACCGTTACTTAGGCTGTCACTACATTAAACGAAGCGAACTTTCATCAATTGGCTAAAAAAAGGTGTCAATATTTAAATTGAAAAGAACACAAAATATAAAAAGAAGGGTCATGAGTTCTTGCTGAAGACAGGATCGAGAATATTTTGATTTACAACCCATTTCGTTTGATAGACGTTAGATGCTTGTGAGGTTGAGGAAAGGAAGATCTCTAACCCCAAATGGAAATAAGCTGCATGCACGCTCAAGCCTGGAGCTGTATCTATTATTTTCACAGCTCGTTTCAATAAAAGGCAACGTGCTCCTCACGCATCACAAAGCCAGCACCAGGCTACTGCCCGTGAAGCTGGGGCTCCTGGCCAGGAACCTGAGCACTGCTGGATGACAGAAATGTTTTTAATAAAACGGTGCCCACAGGCAAATTAACCTCCTCAACATTCCTGTATCAATGAAGCTACACAGGCTGAAAAGAAAATTATACCTGCCACGATTCCAGCTCAGCCCAGGAGTGAGGCAGAGGAGAGGCCAAAGCTGAGCTCCTGCATCCCTGCTGACAGAGGGCACATCCTGCCCAAGGGGGTCCCAGCCCCTCGGGGGAAGGGGCTGCTCTCCTGGCCTGGGGGTCCCTGGGCACACCCACGGGGCCTCGCCCAGGTGAGCGGGTGTGTTTGCCCACCCAGGTGAGGGGGTGTGTTTCCCAGGTGAGGGTGTTTGCCTGCCCAGGTGAGGAGGTGTGTTTGCCCACCCAGGTGAGGCTATTCCTTTGCCCAGGTGAGAGTGTTTGCCTGTTCAGGTGAGGGTGCTCATTTGCCCAGGTGAGGGGGGGTGTGTTTGCCTGCCCAGGTGAGGCTGTTCCTTTGCCCAGGTGAGGGTGTTTGCCTGCCCAGGTGAGGTGTTCTCTGCTGCTGCTGGGTGTCTTTGGGGAAGGAAGGAAGGAAGCCAAGCCTTCCCCATGGCATCCAGAAGGAACCAGGGCTGCACCTCCCACTGCCACCCTTTCTGCCACCCTGCTCACCTGCCAGCACACCTGTGCCCTGGCCACAGAGAGCCCCCAAACTGCAGCAGCACAGACTGCCGACCTGAGCAGTTTTCCCCACAAAATCTCCATGGTTGCTTGCAAGCACTGTAGGATATTGTGGATCACAGTAAGTGACAGGAGTTGTTTCTTGGAATTTGTTCAGGGAAAGGCTGAGGCTATGCATTCTAAAAATCAATATAGTTTGAAGCACCAGTAAGACGTAATGTGCTGTAATATGTGCAGTCCACACACTATTGCACTTGATTAAAAGTGTGACTCCTCTTTTCTGGGAGGCCTTCTTGCTTATATCATTTGTACTATCACACCACACATTCAGACACTTCAGGCGTTTTGGCTTTTTTTAAAAAAATGTTTTGGGTTTTTCTTTTTCTGACAGGCTTTCTCTCCCCTGAATAGAAATCCTGAAAAGAGTATCAAGCACAAAATGCAGCCTAATCTGCTAAGTCATGACAAAGCAAATTTACTAAACAGATAAAAGCACTCTTCACACCATAATATACTGATGAAGGTGGTAAATAAATACGCAGTGCAATTTGCTGGTTTCCTCTGTGTGCAATATATGAGGCCATTACTGCTTTGCTAAACTAACTGTGTCCTCCTAGAAAGATTTCCAATATCAATTTCAGCACTGACTGCATTGCTACTAAATAGGGTTCCCTGTTGTGTTTCCTTGATTATATGTAAATATTTCCTAAATTAGACATGTTTCAAGCTCCATTTAAAATTTAGTACAACAGGATATTGAATAAAAATCATGCAAGGTAGAACATGACTGCAAGGACCAACAGTCTAGGATTTATACCTTCTGGTTTGAAATGAAGGGAAAATAATTTATTCTAGGTAATGTCATTTAACAAAAGCTAATAAGATACTTTGGGTTTATGTTATAGAAATTATACCAGTTTTCTAAACTATTAAAAAAATCTGAAGTTTAGCTCATGTGAGTCCCTAAAGCCTCAGAAATTATTCCAACAATAAATTAAGAACTTTAAAATGTGATGTATTACAAGATGTTTTCCCATTACTCAATAAATTAAGCTGTTCAGTTGACAGGAATTTCATATGCAAAATAATGATACATGGAGGAATATATTAATAATACCCTGGAGTTATAAACTGCTCACCTCAAAATTTCTGGATTATTTTAAAGATGCAAACCTCTCATCTTGATATATTTTATTATGATAGAATTCTGTCATAATCATCTTTTCTGAGTGCTGAGAGTCTCCAGAAAAATGCTAGGAGAGTACTAGAGAATACTGGAACAATGGTTACCAACTCACAACTGAGATGGTTCTGCTTAACACACTAAGAAAGAAATAGGAAGCTCCAATTCATGCAAGATTTATTGTATTTCTATGAAAATATGCTTTTAATCTATCTAATCTATGTATCTACCTATTTTATCTGAACTTAATGGCAAATTGCATGGTATTTTATTTTCTGTTAACTTTATTCAGATTTCTCTGCTAATATGAAAACATCTCACAATGTTATTACTTCCTCGAAATAAGAAAGCTAGAGGGAAGGAAAAAACATTCATTTTCCCCACACCCTCAAGGGTTTGGAAGATAAGGATGCACTAAGAAGTTTACTTAAACTTTAATACCTCCTTTAAAATTTTGCACCTTCTGCCACAGGAAATATGAATCAGAGTTTTAATACAGCATAGTGTCATTGTCAGCCATCTAAAGATGCTAAGTAAGCAGAAAACATCTCAGGATTTGGGGAAATTCTTGATGTTAATATGAGAAAATCCAAAATGAAATTCACCTTTCATCGAGGTGAGTACCACAAAAATACTAAAATTAGTTTATGGACACTGATGGTCTTCTCAATGAACACTGACATTTTCATAAATCCTTTGAGATATGTTAGGACCATATTTAAATCAAGGAAATAAAATTTCCTTTATTTTTTTATTGTAACTCTACAATATTTGCCAGTCATCCCACCTATGTTTTCCAGTGTAACATCTAGTTTGCATTTTATACAATTAGCCAACTTATTTTCTAATCCAATGGGAGATAAAAGTTATCTGCAAGAGTTAGCCCCATTAACAGACCTGACACGCTGAAACTTCATTTCTGGAAGTGCCATGTGACACACCAAGGGTACACTTCAAAAATCGTATCTCATCAGACTGGGTGAATTAGCATTTCTGGGGATAAAACGCCTTTTATTAGAGTGCCACTGAAGACTAGAGAGCTTCTTTTACAAACATTTTTGTAATAAAAACCGGCGCAACCTGCCTAAGGGTGCCAGGTGCACAAAAACATCGAGCATTTGGGCATAATTGAGCCCCCTGTTGCTCCTTGCCATCACAGCTGCTTGTTTTCTTTCTGGAACAGAACCACACATGCTGATGGCTCCAGGAGCAGAGAGCTCTTTGACAACATCACTACAGATCTCATCACTGACTTCCCATCTGAAAACGTGAAAATGCCAAATCCCACTTCAGAGAAAGCTGAAGCAGAACAGCCCTTTGTGAAAACGATGATCAGAAAACACTGGCAATGACAAGCCAAGGCATCAACCAATTTTCAGCAAATGATATTATTGAAAATTTTCAGTTCTGCAAAAAGCAAAGAAAATAACAAAAAAATTCAAATCCAGACCATGAATTATAAGTATTTTAGCTATTCCTCTGGTAAAAACCCATCTTTTTTCCTGTTGAAAGATTAATACAAAAGCCTTTATGGAATGTCAAGATACTACAAAGCTGTGTAAAAATCTCTTTTGCACTGCTCATTTCAAATTTCTGATTCACCACTCTGCTTATCCCTAAGAGTTCACATTTTTAGAGATTTCACATCCCCAATTTTTAAATTACTCTTCCCCTTACAAGGAAGTTTTAGACCACAATGAGATCTCCTGTCTGTCTTCTCTTCCCCACACTGAACAGACCAAGAGAGCTCAGCCATTCATTCCTCGCATGAATTTGCCTCCAGACCCTTCACCATTCCTGCGGCATTGCAGAAACCTACTAGACAGGGAAACGAGTCTTTGTCACGCTCAGTTTTGGAAAATTACAGTCTCTTTGGGGTAGGAGAAGAGCAGCAGGGAAGGGGCACAAAATACTCTTTCTACTTTTACTGTCTGTTTCATTCAACGTTTTTATGAGTTAATTCTCTGCTAGACAGAGAAAAAGTTTATACTAACAATTGATGGCAGAAAATACAGTTTTCTCAAACTCTCCTGTACAAAATAACCACCCCTGGCAGGCCAGCAGGCAATCATAGTTAACCACAGAAACACAAGGTCTCATTACCAATCTGAGGCTCTTTTACATTCTACACTCCTGCTCCTGAATGGATCCTTTGCTCATCGAGCAAGCAGCGGCACAGAGGCACAAGAACTCCAACATCAGGGCATGTAAATTCCTCACCATGGGCTGTGATAAAGTTATCTCTCTTATTTACCAAGACGATAAGGAAGGAGTTAAGGGAATTTGAGAAATAGTTTAACCTCAGAATACTGGTAATATTAATAACCCAAAAGCCATGCAGTCAGGAAACAGGGCCATTTAAATAATAATGATAATGGCACAACAGCAGATTAAATACTCTGGGACCCAGCCAAACCACTAAAAAAAAGGATAATAAATACATTCACATCCCAAACAGCAAGCAGTACCTTTCTCAAACCCATGCATACAAGATCCAGCCCTGCCCATCCAAAACTCAATCACCAGCCCCAGCTAGAGCCTTGTTACAAAGAGAAGATTTATTCTCAAAAAAACCCCAAACAACCCAAAGCCCCAAAAACCCCACAAACAGACCCAAGCTAGCAATAAAACCAACCAATAAACCAACAAAAACTAACCTGAAAAAAAGCACACCAAAACAAACAAAACCAAACTGAAACAAAAACCCACAAAACAAAAAACAACAACCATAGAAACCCCCACAAACAAACAAAAACCCAAACAAAACAAGAACTCCAAATAAAACAAAAAACCCACTTGAGATCAACCCTTTTTAATACCAAGACCTCTTGGACATCCAAGGATCACTAAGATGAAGCTGAGGATTAGACCACAGCTTTGTTTTACTTGACCCTTTGCTCTCTGAGATTTCTCTTGCTGGCTCTTCTACTCATCTGTACCCTGTAAATTAATTCCATGTTCTGATTGAATTTTCATTATCCTTGACAAGAATATTCCTTATTGTTGGCATTTGAGTCAGGCAGTGTTTATGTCCTTCTGGAATTATTTTTGTTTGGACATTTAAAATACGTGGTGCCTCCTGTCTGGCACACTTAAAAGTTGAAAATCTTCCTTTAGTATTAATCTTGGGTCAGCAAGAAATAAAGGAAATTGCATGTTTAAAGTGGTCCTCATCTCACTGCTATAAATAGAAGAAACTGAAATAGCAAATAAAGCTAACAAGAAGTGACAGTGGAGGATATTACTGTGTCTAAACAACCAGATGGCTTCTGTACAGGAGTATATATTGATGCTCCTCAAACAAATACGGGTATTTATTAGGAAAAGAAATTAGGGAGATTTCAAAACCAGCAGAAAATGGCATGTCATTGTTCAGAAGAGAAGTTTTCTTGAGTGAAAAGAAGCAGCTCTTTTTTAATGCATGGAGGGGATGGTACGCAGTAGGATTTCCTCATACACTGAATATTGTAGCTGTCTTATCTGGCTTTATGTAGCTTGTACATGTTTCCTGGCAGACATCTGGGTTGCATCTTGCAGCAGACAGCTAACTGACAGTAAAAATGTGCTGTTTCCTGATTGCTGATATTCTCACAGAAATGACACTGAGATGGGAGAAGTACATGTTTTTACAGACTAAAATTGTTGCCTTGACCACTTTCTTCCACAATTATAATTTATCATTGCTTTCTCACAGCACTCTGGTAAGAAGGATGACAGCAGATGAAAGAAAAGGAGAAGTCTACCCAACCAACGAGTTTCCTTGGTTGTCCCCTACATCTAGCAATTCCTGTCTTTTGACATGTACAGTAGAGAAAAAACCAAAGACACGACCTCATCAGAAGCAGCATCACACACCTGAAGCCTCAAAGGAAGCCCCTGTATATTCCAGTAAGTACCAATCTTTAACACATCACCTATGCTGCAGCTGCTGCCCAAACTCTGCAGCTCTGCCCTCCCGAGTGCAGGACATGCAGGTGGAACTCACGAGCACCACGGAGGCACCACTGGGGTGGGAGAGGACCCCTAACCCTCAGCCAGGCAGATGCTGCTCCCAGCACTGCAGCTCTGCCCTCCTGAGTGGTGATGTGCAGGTGGAACTCACGAGCACCATGGAGGCACCACTGGGGTGGGAGAGGACCCCTAACCCTAACCCTCAGCCAGGCAGATGCTGCTCCCAGCACTGCAGACGCTGACAGGGCCCAACAGGAGGGACAAGCCAAAGCCTGGTCAGAGCACGGAGCTCCAGCACAGCAGAGATATCTCCAAAGAAGCCTTTCCACAACCCCTGCCAGGCAACAATTAGCAAGAGAGAACAGAGAACTCAAAATCCACATATAGATAGTAAATTATTCCAAATCTGGATTAAAACCCCTGACATACATAAACACACAAACTAAACAAACACACAAAACTAGGATTTCCAAGTTTTGTTTTAGTTAGCTGTACAGAAATAGTTAGACTTTCAAGATAAGCTAAATGCCTTTATCACAAAACGAAGACATTGAACAGTTTATCTGGCCTATCACAACCCTAGATACAACATCTGCTGGAAAATTAAAAAAAAAATTCTAGATTCAAATACTTTGCTGTTAAGGAAACGAGCGTTGCATAATAGATGTCACTGGCATACATTAATTCAGAGAATTAGGTCTCTAATTTTATTATTTCCATCACCTTTATGCTTTCAATCCTCTACCAATTTTAATTAATTTGTCTCCTCTAGGCTCACTGGCTCAAAGTTCTTTGAATAAAGAATGGGAATATGAACATGAAGAGGAAGCAGATTTTTTTTCTCCAAGCTCAGCCAGCTTAAACAATTTTAGCTAAAGGAGTCTTTCAGGGTACAAGACACAAGCCATATGTTTGGGTTTATTACCTGGATTCTGTAGTGTATCATGTTTCATATGGGTGTCCTGATGCCTTATCTCAAACCTTGGGTTAACCAAATTTTGTTTTCTTACAGCAAACAGAGTAGGGGGGAAAAACCCTCAAAGCATAAGTGCCAATCTGACAGAAACTGTGCAGAAATCTGTCTGAAATCCCCTAAGAAAGAAAGGACTGTACAACTGCCCTCTGCAGATCAGAGTGCTCACTCCTTATGGCATCTTACACAATCCATTGTGCCTCAACGGTGTTCACTTCAGCTCTGACCTAGGCTGTCTCTCAGGTAACCTCTGACTCCCCTGCCCCTCAGGCACAAAAACCTCTTAACTGAGCACAGAGTGCATAATCTGAGTGCTCTGGGAATGGAAATGAAAACCTGAGTGCTGCTTTCATCCCAGGGCATAATTTAGAGAGGTTTTCTCAGTGCAAGTCCTTATCATGCGCCTTCCCTATAATTCGTCACATGTTCAGAGGCCAAACAAATTATCCTGTAATCCAGTGGGAAAGGATCAAAGCTGGTTCTTTCTGCCTTATTGCATTAGCTTCCAGAAGTCAAGGAGGATATATCTGTGATAAGAGTACAGAGAAATGATCACGCAATAACTGTGCAGCTTTGAAGCAGGGATAATCAGGGCAGAGCTCAGTTAACCTGGATGCTGATTCCTCTTCCAAGGAAGATTTTTTGAGCAGTGAGTAGTAGGAAGCTCTGCTATCCCATGTGGACCATCAGATCAGCAGGACCATGCTCTGGGGCAGTGCTGAAAACGCTTTTCTATATTCATAGTTCTGCTGGTCGAGTTCTAAACTGTGCAGGCTGCGTAAGAAAAGCTCCCTAATTCACCTTTGTGTGGTGAAAATTTGGGAGATTTTGACAAAATTAAATTTTGAGTTATCGCTAATCAGTGGAGCAAAACTTGTGCGAGATCTGCCAATATACATTTTTGTTACCAAGATGATGGCATAACAGTTACTGGCACTCCGATTCCCTGGTGTAGCTCAATCGAATTGTTAAAACATAGACATACCAAATGACATTTTATACATTTTAGAATATCACTTGCATATTGTACCATGTCATGGCAGAAAGTAGAGCCTCATATCTGAATTCATGTTATCTTCTAGCTCCTTTGTTACCTGTGCAGGGGTTTAGTCAGAGAAGCAGAAAACAAGAAGAATAGTGGAAGCACTGTAATGGTCCTGCCTTGCAGCTGGGATGCCATTATGATAAATCCTAAACAAACAAGATGAAATTACTGTCAGCAGCTCCAATCTCTAGCTGTTAAATTTCTCCCTCTTCGTAGATCAGAACTTGGGAAAATTCTGGACCATGAAAGATTTAACAACCAAGACAGGAGGATCAAGGTAATTCTACAGCCATTTTTATATGCTTCACTCAGTGATAAAAGCAGCTTTCTCTATGTTTCTTTCTAGTTCTATAATATGCATTTTCTTTTCGATCCTTTCAGTCTGCAGCTGGGGTGGAAAACAAGAAAACAAGCCCCAGGACATTACAAGGACACACTGCACCACTGTAATGGTGTGCTACAATCTTAATTGCAGGCAGTTCCTATTTGGAGCATTTTCTCCCATTTGGAAAAAGTCCTGCAGTAAGGAACAGGCCTGTGGATCTCATCAATTATAGAGAATTCTTATTCCCAGGTAGCACTGATTGAACAGTCAGGCTTTGCTCCAGGTACTGGGGCAAAGTGGAAACATAATGTTCTTACACCAGGGATGTGTATCAATGTAAACAAAGGCACAGTAAAAGCATGCACTACTGGAAATCATAGATGTAAGCATTAAGCCCTCTCACCTTTTAATTTGTTAAAAAGGTAATTAGCAAAGACAATTATGAGATAAAGGCAATTTGTTTTATGGATAATTGCATGCGTTTCCAGTATGAGTAGATTTAGAATGGTTCACAAAAGTATTAAAGCCATTCATCTCATTAGCTTGTTTCCTGACTATTCAAGGTTTCTCTTCCCACTCAGTAGTCTCAGCTTTGCCAAATGCTATCCAATGGAAATTTGTCCCCATACTTTGGGCACCATGGCACAGCAGTTCCAAAAGCCTGATGTAAATTCTCTAAAACAACAGATCACATTATCCTGCATGAGATGCTTTTGTGAAGCAGTAACACAGTGCATTAACTCAGCCATGCGTCGCAATGGCAACGTCCTCTATCACTTAACAGGAAAACACAACATAAAACAAGAATGCCTCCTTTAAAGTTTGTGCCATTTTGGCACTGCAGTACCAAAGCAGTGCTGGTAACACCCTCATGTTCAGCAAGAAGGGCCCCTCTGCCTGTCACTCTGCCCCCACCCAACAGGTGACAGGTAGAACAACCTGGGAGGGACACAGCCAGGCAGATCACCCAAATAAACTGAAGAAATATTCCATAGCCTGGAACATCCATGGTGCTGACCAACAGAATGGAAAGCAAGGGATTTTAGAGGGGTTGGCCTGCCTTTTCATCAGGAACTGGCTGGGCACTGTTCTACTGTGGGAGGGGAGGAATTATCGCACTTTCATCGTGTATTTCAATGCCTTCTTACCTCTTTTTCCACTTATCCTTCACTTAAAGAGTTTTTTTGGTGTGTTTTTCACCCCCAACATTTCTTACTTCTACTTTTCCTTTTCTCCTCTCCTGGACCACAGGCATGGTAGGGAGGTAAGTGAGGGAGCAGCTCTGTGGTGCTTGAGTAGCCACCAGTTAACCCACAACACTAAGCACTGAAAATAAATCATTAATAGATGACTGATGCAAAGGGCTGAAACAGGTAAATTTGATATTAACTCCAAGTGTCTAATCACAGAAAAAGACCACAGGAATGTTCCAAGAAGCCAAAAGTGAAGAAAATACATAGCGAGAGTACAACAAAAATTGAAATGACAAATGTGCTCTGATTGGGAGGCAGCTTGTCAGCTATGAAATAAGTAACACTACATTACATTTCTGCAGTGTCCTTCAGTGACACAGACCAAGGTGCTTTGTCAGGTGAAACACAGCAGAAGCAAAACAGTGCTGGTACACCAATGCTTTTCCAATGCAGATGCAAAAATGCCCCAGTAGAACTGACCTAAGTTAAAATTATTTTAAATAAAGGCAAGTCATTATCATGGGAAATAAACAGAATCTGCTCTTCACAACTTCAAGTTAGAATTAAAAAACACTCAAAGGGAAAAAAGGCTTGTGGAAGTCAGCAGCATTAACAGCCAGGATCAGAGGTGATCAAAGTAGGAAGCAAATGAATGCTTATGCAGTTATGCATGTAAAGTTGTAATGAACTAATTTAAAACAGCAGCTTTCATGCTCCAAGTATTTCCTAAGGAACAGATTTAATCCATATTAAATACAAACACAAGGGCTCAGAGTCAGGCACTAATGTAGAGAGAGTAAAAAAAGAGGTCTGGACCATAAAATACAACATGTCCACTCTCATTAGCATTTAACTGTTACAGAATGTGCCCTGGAGTTTGAGTTTAGAGTCCAAGATCAGCTCAAGTGGTTTACCAATGCTGCCCATGCTTTTAGACTCTGGGATTCTTGATCCCACTTGAAAAAAAATTATTTTTTTATATATTATATATATTATATCATAATTCACTTAAGGCCTGTACTTGTAACTATTTGTCAACAAAGGCTGAAGGCACAAATAGTATAAACAAAGCCCTGAATTTACCAAAATACCTTGAATGACACCCATTACACTTGTTCAGCTTTCAGACACATAAGATGATTTCATCAATACAGCCCATCCATTAATGCAGCTATTCCGGTGGAGTTTTGTAATATAAGGTAGATACAACTCTTCAGGTAATATCAAAATCCTCAGAAATAAAAACCAACTGCAAGATGAAAAGAAGCCGAGCGGATTTTTGGAGGGATAAGAGTCTGTAATTGGTCATTTGTTGAAGACCTGAAGCTGTGAGCACGTCGTGGGCTGACTGCAGAGGGAAGGGAGATGACTCGGAGGGCGCAGAGCTCTGGCACTCAAGGCAGGCTGGACAATTCATTCCATTTACACATCTCATACTCATCCATTTTATCTGATCACTTTTGATTAGTGCTGCAGTTTCCACTTTGTACTTTGACTAGAGAACTCTAATGAATACAAATAGGGCGAAAAAGTGAATTATAAAGGTCATAAGAAGAAAAAATGAATTTCAGTAAATCAAGCCATTTGAGAAGTCATAGCAGTCCTGAAATGTTCCCACTGATTGGAAAAGGGGAAATGCAAAACAGGAAAATAGGAATACCCAGAGAACTCCAGCTGCCCTGCTGGAGAGCTGACACCCCTTAGCGCAAGAGGGGAAGTTGCTAATCCTTAACCATGCTGAGATGGCAGAGATGCTCCCCTGCTGCTGGTGAAACAAACACACTGACAGTCTCTTAGCAGCACTTCAAGTTTGTCTTGTTTCCTTGGGATTCGGAAAGAGCAGAATTTGTCATTCTGCCAGTCCTATTACATTATCACATGAATGTTATCACCCAGCAATTACACACAGGGCTGAGCAACTTTGCTTCCTCTGTATTTGATATGTGAGGTACTTCTTCCACCGTTTGACATGTAAGGTTTGAAAATCAAAGCAGCCTAATGTATTAGTGGCATAAGTACACAAATTCAAATATCCCACACTCTGGTTGGATTCGTCCCACCCATGTGGGAAATTAAAGCAGTCACTTCCATCTTCCTCTGCAGTCAAAGCACAGAGGGCAGCTCCGTGCATCCAAGAGAAGTTTGATCTGCGTTTCCAAGTGCAAATGCCACAAAACAAACAATACTACAATGTAATTTTATATCACAATTATGCTCCCTTCAGATCAAATACTCATTGAAAAAAACCCAAAAACATATGCTCCATCAAGTTAGTGAAAGAAGTCTGATAAAACATTGCTAAAATATCAAGACTGCAATTTGAATTTCAGGAAAATTTGCAGACCTGAGCTTTCAGCTCTTGCTCAAACCGGAACAGGCCTGAAGGTTGTGTGGCACATCCATCAGAGTGCAGGAGTCAAAGCAAAGGGTCCAAATGCTGCTCCTACCTGAGCTGTCAAGCCACTGGTTGATCTTAGGAAGGCCACTACTCCTTTCTCTCTCTCCCAGCTATCCAAATTTCAGCTGGAATTATATTTCCTGAAGTGTACCTACAGGGTGTAATGCAAAAAACATTGTAATAACAGTAAAGACTCCTTAGGTACTCTCCTAACTATGCTAATGTGCCTAAATCAACTTTGCATACTGATTACCATTCTAGAAAACATCTGCTGCCTCCACTGACTCCTAACTTTCCTCTTTCAGCATTTCCTGCAGGTTTATGGCTTATCTTTTATGCATATTGATCACAGTTTCAGCAGTTTCAAGTTAGTTATTTCTGACATCAACAAGGTTCTGAAATCAATACACGCTGAAATCTGAGCATGAAAGCCAAAGGAAATTAAACCAATGAAGCATAGGACAAAATGATATTGTTCACTCATTTTAAGTTAGTCATGAATGTCCATTAGAGGTGTAAAATATCAGAAAACTTTCAGAACCAAAATTGCTACCTTAGAGCAAGATGTTTGCTGCTTCCATTGTCCTGACTGACAACAAAACCAGCCTAACATGGTGTAATGGCAAAAAGCATCTTAACTTTACAGAAATGGAGACCATGACCAGATTGAAAAACAGTTCTTCTTCTGAACTGCAACTTTTGAAATTTAATTTTTGAAGGAACTGGAGTTTAAAAGAGGAGCCACACTTTTCAATTCAAGGAAAATATTTGCATTAAATTATTTTTTAAATCTTTTAAATTAGGGGAAATTAAAAAATATATTATTACTAAATAAATCCTTAGAATTTTGTAATACCCAACCTATATGTTGGCACAGATGTTTTTGTCTTTAAACGAGTATTTCTTGTGCATGCCAAAGGCACATACAATGGCACTGGTGTGGGAAGGCCAAGGGTGCTGAGGTTTGGAAAATATCCAGCCACAGAGCAACTTCACGGACACGAATCAGAACTGGAGGAATCATTTTACAATTTTCAGTCATGGCACTCGGCATCTCTCTCATTAGCAGATTTACCAATTTTCTGCTCCTCAATAGGAATATTTTTTTGTCAGTTCTCTCTCTCGTATAAATTATTGCTAATAATTAAAATGAAATTCATAAGATGTGTGAGTTCATTAACTCCGTTAATGAGAAAGAACATTTTGGACCTTATTATTAGACTGTCATCAGTATCTGTACGACAGCTAAATTAATAAAGTGATTATATTCAAATAACTCGGGCATTTGCATTTTATTTTTAACATTACGTGTCTCTCTGGCTTGCTCTGAGACTGGGGAATGTTCTCTGGCCATGCAGGAGCCCAGTCTGGGTGGATTTCAGTGCCCTGGACCTCAGCACTCAGAGGTTGAAACTGCTGTGGGCCAGGCAAGGGCTGCTGGAGCCTCAAGGAACAACTCGAGCAAGATGTACAGTAGAGACATCCCTTGAAAATAAAGATATTGTGGTCTCTTTGCTGCCAGAAAGCAAAAAGCCTGAAAGAAAACTGTGGAGAAGAGACATTTTTTATCCATGAGAGCATCAAGATAAAGCAAGACACAGCAATAATTCTCTCCTGTACTGCACTCTCGGAATACCACCGACATTCTGTGAAAAATATCCACTGGCTAAAAGCAATACTCAGCGTGGAACCAGGGCTCCAGATGCCTCCAGTTCTTGTGAACAGCCGTGGGTGCTTTGTAATGAGCTCATTGTCCATCTTTCTCAGAAAGAGCCTCCAGCTGTGCAGGGCCCTTCAGGGCTTTCCTGGGACACTGGCGCAGTCAAGGCACACAGAAGACTCAGCCTCAGCTCAGAGAAATGCTGCTATTCTGAAAATCATGTCAGATGGGCGAAAAATGGTGCCAGGTAAAACATAAATGCATAGATCATATTAACTCAAAAAATCTACATCTGATCTTTAGTAACATGAGTCTGCTTTATACATATCCCTCAAGCTGAAATTTCAGAACTGAAGTTTTTGCTCCCAAATATTATTCAAGACAATACAAGTAGCTTTTTACCTCTACCTCCTCAGCACTAAAGAAAAAAGTAATTACTTTTCTTCCCTTCATCACGTTTCACAAGCCACAAGCTTCACAACAGCAAATAGTAATGGAAAATAAAACAGACCTATCCAGTGTGGCTCCTGCATGAACCAAAATAGACTTTAAATTTCACAGTCTTTAAAGCCAAACAAGGTAAACTGCTGCTTTTTAAGATGCTGTTAGATTTACCAAAGCCACGTGGAAAGAAACTACTTGAGTGAGATCAGTTGCTCAACAGGTAAGTGGAGAGGAGGCAAGTGGAGGATTTTTTCAATTCAACTGAGATATGGTTCTGTCTCAGAACTCTGTCTCCATGGTGCCTTCCGGAAAAGTGCAATTGATGAGGAATTTAAAGCACTGCTTCTTCTACTGAGCCTGCTCGAGTTACAGAACTCAGATACTTACAAAGAGAAATTTAGCTGAGAAAATAACATAGCACCTGTACAGCTGCTTCAATATCTATGCCACGGCTTATTTCTTTCTTTGGGGTTGCACTCAGCTGCACAACTGAGCACTGCAGCAGTTCCATCCAATTCATCCCAGAGACAATGAGTGAGCTAAGGGGTGCATTCAGACTGGCCACTCAAAGTGGGGCTGGATGCTTTGGCCTGAACCAGGGCTGTGGGTCACAGTGAGGATGCAGAGGCTGCACAGGAGCTCCCTGTGGCTGCAGTGCTGGAGCAACTGCCCCCAAGCACCCCAGTGGTTCCCCTGCAAGGTCTCATGAGGACATCCATCCTAACCTGTGCCCATCCATCCCACCTCCTATTCCACTGTCCCTTTCATCGCAGTGACAAAACACAGCTGATGCACGTGGGTCTCATGAGGACATCCATCCTAACCTGTGCCCATCCATCCCACCTCCTATTCCACTGTCCCTTTCGTCACAGTGACAAAACACAGCTGATGCATGTGGCAAGCCCAAGAATCCTTTTACTGGTGGAGCTGAGAGAGGAGGGATGGTGCAAGGAGTGCTATAAATCCAAAAAATCCAGTGGGCATCCCTGCAGCAAACACTCCTCAAAACAACTTTGAATCCAGCTTGACGGCAGCTAAACAAAGCCCAAACCAAACAGCAGCTCCTCAGGGATCCCAAATGTGGCACCAGGGCAGAGTTGGAATCAAAACCACAGGCAGGCAAGAAGCTCTGGAGCAAAACCCTGCAATTTGACATTCTGGAATAGTCTAACATAACTTTAGCCACAAGACAAGCGCACTTTAAGCATTATCTGGCTCCTCACAGAACAGTCACACAGCTAACCAATAATCCAGTTCAAATGTCTGTCAGCAATCCATGCAATCACTATCCTAAAATACAACATGTTCTTCTCTGTTCAAGAAAGCAAATCTCATCAATGACCAACCCACTTACACACAGTAAAAAAGCAAAGGAATGTGTGCGTTGCTCTATTTATTTATTTATTTTTCCTCTCACCAGGAGATGCTATTTAAATAATTCATCCAATTACGTGTGGTAATCAGAACTAACACAAAATTGTATGTACAGCATTACATCTTTGGTTTTCTGTGGGAAGAGCACCAATAGTACATAGACTCAGACTTCCAAACACAAATGCAGTACTGTAACTGATATAACCAAGTGGAACAATTCTTTTTCCCATAGAAGTGTAGCAGACATTTCTGGATAGAGAGGTGGTATCTTCCATAACAGCTTTTTTGAAATAAGAACTGCATTTAATAATTTGCATTTAATATCAAAGCAAGGTTTTATCAATGACTGTAATTCAAAGTGAGAAGTCATTCAGATTCTGTACATACAATTAACTACCTTTTATTGAAAAGCTGTTAACTCTAATGATATATCTATCTTTAATAACTCAATAAGGAATATTAAGGATAGGCTGAGATCCTCCAACCTAACTAAAATTATGGCATAAGAAACCTGTTCTGATTTAAAGTAACATTATATTTCACAAGGCTTTTAATGGAAATGTTTAATTTATGGCTTAAAATAACTACAGTTCTTCAATTTAAAATGCTACTTTTTATTATACCTGTGATATACTACATGTTCATCTCTCCCCCTGCACATCATCTGGTTTCATTTTAGAGCTCCAACAGGCCTTACACAGGGCTGGGTACTGAGTTACACACCAGCCTCCCAACTTGATGCTGCCATTCCTCCTCTGCAGGTGAGAATGGTCTCAATTTTAGCCAGAAAAACTGAAATACTTCAAGGTTTGCTGGTATTTTTTGTTCTGTAGATGCTCAAATCAGGGAAATACCAGGATTATCAAGCCATTTTCATTTGGTCAGGATATTTTATGAACACGTAAGTGAGGTGCTACTGGCTCAAGTCCAACTATGAAAATAATGAATGTGGCTCCCTTTAAACACACAAGGTATCTCCAGCAATTTTGTTTCTAAAAAGTAGCTTCTCATATTAGAAATATTCAATGTAATAAAGAGAACACGGCAAATTAAAATCAGCAGAGAATTTGGGCTAAGTTCCATACATTGTGCTAGAAAAAAATATCAAAATGTGAAAACGCTTAATTTTGAGGCTTTTGGGTTTTTTGATATTTCATTTCAAACCCGTCAAAAACTCCACATTGTTGTCATGTTAATGCAGGGGTTCCATGCTGTTGTCTCCTTATCACAAAAGTTCCACACCTTCTTGGTGTTTCTGGTGGGCAGCTCTCAGGGCACTGACTCTGTTCCTCACAAAGCAGCCAAGTGACTCCAGCTCCCTTCTCACCCACCCACCCCACTCTTTTAGAGCATCTTCTTCTCATTGGGTACAGCTGTGGCCTGGTAAAGTCAGGCCTGCTCCTGATCTTTGATAATTGGCCCAGCTGCAACTCGTTATGGGTAAGATTACTTTCTACACTATCTTTATTTTCTTACATTCTATCCCCTTCCACCACAGCCTTTTCCTGAGAAGGGAACATCCATGCACACACCTCCTCTGCAGGTTCTGCAGGATAGCACGCTTCCAACTACATCCAAATGCAAAGGGAAAAGCTCTCAGTGAGGGAAACTAGGGCAGCATTGGATCTTTTACCTTCAAACCTTACACTTCCATTCATTAGCGATTAAATTCCAGTTTATATAAACAGCAAATTACCAAGACCACCAGGGGTCCTCTGTTCTTCTACTGATGATGCTCTGTAAGAGCAAATCCAGGGGCTATGCTGCTTTGTGTGGAGTGATCTCTGCGGGGATGGGATTTTAATTTCTGAAGTTGCTCCTGACAGAGAGGCTCCCCTGGCAGAGGGAAGTTCAAGGGACAGTCACAGCTTGCAGAGAGGAGCAAAGTCAGGCAGGAGTGAACTGAGCTGCGTCTGCACTGGACTCCAGCTTCTTTGAGGATTGCCGTATTTCCTCTTCCAAAGCGACTGAGATTATTCCATTTCTAAAGAATCCTTACAAAGTTTTTTAAACACAATTTTTCTAGGCAAAATAATTATGTCTGTGGCCTACATTCTAACAAGAAATAACAGAGTAACTTGCACTGGAAGTTTCACAGAAAATAAAAACATCAGATACAGTATGCGTTGTGTTTCTTTGTCATGTGAAACCATTTGACACAAGAACTCTTGAGGATTTTGCTGTCTCTAGTCTTTTGACACTTTCCTTCAATATCAGTTATCAATATAGTGAGAAAATAGTATATGCTAGTTCTTACACTGATTTAAAATAGAAGGAAATTTTGACTAACTGAACATGAGCAGAAATTAAGATACAGTAAAAAGCAATGATAATATTTCAGACAGATCAAAAACAATTATCTCTAAAACAGCTTAGAGGGATCACAAAATACCTATTTCAGATTTAACACTAGAAAAAGGGAAAATGCTGACCTCTCCTTTCTGGGCTCTGAACAGTATTCCGGAAACGCGCTATAAAGTGTTAAATAACTCTTTTTAAAAGCATAGGGATTGCTTTGTTTTGCAGGAAATAGTCAACAATTATCTATTTGCATTATGAGCCATTAACTGGGGAGTAGACTTGTAGGTTCAGAAACGCATTAATGGAGCAGCTGTCAGATAGAAAGGTGGCTGCAGAAATATGTATTCTGCCATTTGTGATGCTGATGTCTCTGTGAGCATCTGTCTGCAGATCAGTCTGATCCAAAGGCCACCAAAGAGCACAGCAATCTTCCCAGTGACTTGTGTGGTACTGCCACAAGCTCGAGACAAATTTAAATCAGGACTGGGAACCTCTAGATAGATGCTGCTAAATCCTGTTAAAAAAGATTTAATTAGGCTTAATAACCAGAATTTGTCCTTAATTTGTTAGATGAGTTGTGCTGCTCCAGAGATCACCATGGTGGGTTAATACTGTGGTGTTAAAGTAGCTTTCTCCTCTGCTTAATGCTGCACCATAATCCTTCACTAAGATCATTGTCATGGCCGTACATCAAAGCCATAATGGGTACACATTATTGGACAAAGTCTTCTTTAATGTTAGATTTGGCAAAAGGGGGTTTAGTGCTTAAGTAAAGAGTTTCAGCCAAACACTCCATCAATGGATTCTTGACATCGAGCTTTGCATAAAAATGTCTGTCATTTGTTTGCAGTGTCTTTAAATATCTTTGATTATTATGTAGTATGCAAAGGGCAGTTTAAAAAGCATTTGAGGTGTTTCATGGGCTGTTAAATAGGAAGAAACAATGCTTTAATGGTCACCATATTTGTACTATGCGTTACCCTAACAAGTTCCCATCTCAGGTTTTAATATTTTACCTCCATATTTCACCTTGTTGGCATCTTTTCTGTGCCAGTGCTGCATCAGGGTTCAGTGCCACTGCGTGGTGAGACCCAACTGGTCCAACAATGCAGGAAAACTTGGGCTCCACTGGAGAAATTAGAAACTCTGCTCAGACACAGGCACAGTCCTATCCTACCACGCCTAGCTGTTTTTACAATTTTGTAACTTTTCCAGCAGCAGTAGCAATTATTATAATAATAGATCATTCTCATTACATACAGAGTCCAAAGAGAGATTGTGACAGAGAAAAGAAACTCGACACAAAGGACGGCAGAAAATGTTCACTGCATCAGTACAAATTTCTGTTTAAAGTCACTAAAACTAATTTCAATCAAGCTGAAATTGTATTGGCAACAGCAAGACTCACACTGAAAAGGATTTTTTTTTAAATTTGGTCACCTTCCTTCCACTGATATTAAGAGAAATCCTTCCAACTAATACTTGTTACAGCTTCAGAAGAGGTGGCCATGCTAACATAAACCCTCTAAACTAAATATCTTGGCTGGTAAAACCTCTAGTCAGCACCATACTCCCATATTTTACATACAGCAACACCCTTATCTTCCAGACTAAAATGATTTGTGCTAATAAGCATGCCCTGATACAGTATATTGTAACAGATCCAAACACCAACAGGTCTAATGCAGACACCAAATGCAAATAAAGACTCCCGTGAAAGCCACAAACAAAGTAAATGCTTTAAAAGTAGCTATCAGCAGCAGGAAATACTTAGATAATCAGGGAGCTAGGTTAGGGCTTTAAACATTCCAAAGAGATCATTTGCTTTCTATGTATTAAAATCCTATTACATAGGAAATTACAGAAAAGTACTGAGAATTCTAAATCTCACAAACCAAGCACTGCAGAGCATACAAATTAGCACTAAATTAAGAGGAACTGCTGGGCAAAGTGACAAAAGATGTGGTGGAGTTTCTTGAGCACAGTGTACTGAAACAATCAAGTGGAAGAGTGGCCCAAAGGACAGGAGAGGACAGAAGTTCTGTCCCTGGAGGAAAGGAAAGCAAGGTCCCAACACCACACAGAGGTGTTCCCTCGCTGGCTGACCAAAGTCAGATTTATGGGGTTAGCCTTCCTTCCTGGAGTAAATTGTCATCTCACAACCGCAGATGAGGCAACCTTTATTATCCCCTAATTTTCTCAGTGTTTCTCAGAGTCAGGCCTCTGCAATTCCCCTGAATTTAAAGGTCCCAGAGCTGACTTAGGATCAATCCCCGAGGGAATTAATGAGAAGTACACAGGGAACAGAATTTAATGACAGAGGGCAGTGTGAAACTGGGTGCTCCAATTTGTTTTTTGGTCTGATACAGTGACTAAGGCAAGCAGTGTTGAACAAAGAACAGAGAACTCAAACTGCAACAGGCAAACCATGGCTTGAGAGGACTCAAACAAGCTGCACTACTGTTTCCAGATTTTAAACAGTCCAAACCTGAATACCTGGCTCTTTAGAAGTCTAGGCAGAGAGTTGATTATTATATTTATAATAATGCTACCAAGAAACTACAACCTGCCTTGCACATGACAACTGAACTTGGAAAATACACACCATAAGACAAGGAAAGCATCATTATAAATGTACTAATCTCCCAACACAAGTTGAAGAAAAGAGAGAATAGGACATGGTGCTTCATTAAGAAACTTTTCTTTGAAAGCTGTGCTTAAAAGACATGGGATACAAAGTTAAAAAAAAAACAAACCAGTAGTTTAAGAAATATGTTTCAATTAGAGATATGACTGTTCGAAGATATGTAGATCCAGCTTCAATTTCAGGAACAAATTAGATAGATAGATAATTTGGTAAGACCAGGGTTACCATGAGAGGAACAGAGAGGTAAGATTGGGCAATTTCTTTGGGAAGTTTTCCTTCTTAGGGTCTCAGGTAGAGCAGGAAGAAGAACTAGTTAAAAAAGCCCTGAACTTTCAGGATAACCAAAATAAAAATAAAAACCTATAGTCTGACAAGTAGTCAGGGATGTTGTGACATCAGTCATGGCCCATGAGAGGACGTGCAGGTTCCATTTCCCTATGATAGCGCTGGGGTGTGGTTCTTCAGCCACCCCTCACTCAGTAACAGGCTGCTGAAAACATCTGTAGAGAGCAGTTTTCAGTTTCCAGCAGAGATATATATGCTGCCTTCTGAAAGCCTCCATACTATTCCTTTGTCTTGGAACATATAAGGATTCTGGAAAACATCAGGTTAGAATCCATCTGACTTACTCTCCTCTCAGGAGCTGAGGCTCCCAGGTACCTGTTCAAGCATTTTTCTTTCTTTAAAATCAAATGACAGGGAACATCTGTAACGTAAGATCTCTTCTGAGAAGTTTGATAACACAGGGAGGCTTGCTCTGCGCGGGGTCTCAGCTTCGGCATTTACCTCTTTCAGCTGTTCAGATTAATGTTTTCAGAGTTTTACTTTAGAATCCAGCACAATAGCTTTCCATCAGTGTGTGGGGTACTTAACTTGGGTTACAGTGTGATTTTATAGTAGTTTGAACAGTTTAGAGCAATGCTTGGCAAAGGCACTAATTATAATTAGATGGCTTTTTCAGGCAATCATTGCACATAACTGTGTGCACAGAATGCTCAGCCCAACAGAGTCCTCGTTTCAGACAGAATGTCTTCTGTGAGAGCCACATCCACATTTTCTGGGCTACAATCACAACAACACAGAGCAGCCAATTACCTGGGCTGTGTACAGCAAAAATACAACCAGCATAAAGTCATGTAAAGCCAAGCTGAGAAAACACAGATCTAAATTTAGCAAGAGATGGAAGCCTTGTGTGGAGGTGTAGGTTTTCAAACCACTGATTAAGCTGAAAGGCTTGTCCTACACGGTTTAGAGAAAAAGATAAAAATATAAAAGCACTAGGGCTTCAGTAGGTTCAAAGCTCTTAAATATTCCTTACATCAGACTTTCTGTAATAAACTAGGAACACAGCATTTCTTGCTTTGATTGCCTTAAATATAATAAAAAGAATAATTGCCACTTGAAGATTTCCAGTAATTCTCATCCCAGTGTAATTAGATGTAATGATTAGAATCTCTTCTAATGCATTGCAGATCTTCCTTAGCACCAAGGAACAGTGATACAAGTTATTTGCATAATTATCTCAGTTAAATGAGGAACACAATTTAACACAAGAGTTGCCATTGCTTCCACCAGAGCTCCTCAAACCTCCTGCATAACACCCCAGTGTTGTGCAATGACTTTGTGAACTGTCTGTGTCACTCCGTGAGCCATAGAATTTATTCTGTTAAACACAGTCTTTTCAACCAACTCATCCACAGGCTGGCTGCCCCCAGGTTTTTGAGGGAAACATCTGCTTTACACCCCAAAGACAAAGTCTCAGTATTAACTTGTAGGCTGCCTGACCCACCCTTCAAGTCTCAAGCATGAGCAGAACAGATCCAGCTTCTGATCATTTCCTGAATCAAGAGTGGATTCTGCACTAAATGTATAAGTATTTGACGTATGTTAGCATTTGGAGTTAATAAGAATATTCCTAGAAACCCCACTAAAAATTTTGTACTACAGTTTTCATTCATGAACATACACAAACATTTAGATTCCAATTTCTTGGACCAGACTCTGAAATAACAGACACTTCCATGTTGGTTTAGCCTTTACAGACTAAAGTTGATGATTTTGTTAGCTTCTCCACCACCTTCTCCATTTTTCCTACATTGTGTAAGAGCAGCTGATGAAAACCAGCATGTTAGCTAAAGAAATGCTCTATCCAGCAAAGCATCACAAGACATTTATTGTTCAGGAAGGGTGCGATGAATACCTCACATTACATCAACGCAAAATAAACCTCTGGTGTCTTACATCACTCCCTTAGCTTATTCATCATAATTTCTCACAATTTCAAGCTATTCCAGCTTGCTCTGCTTTTGAGAAAAGTTTCTTTGTAGCTTACCTTAGTCAGGAAATTTCATAAATCCTGGCTGACCTTGCTCTTTAGTCATTGTCTGCTCTTGTTCTAATTACCATAGCTCATTCACTGCATTTCTGTATATTTTACAGATCAGCTATCTATTTCCAATTTCTCGGATACAAGAAAGCATTCAGCAATTTTTGTGCAATGCTCTTTTAACTATATGTGCTCTTCCAAGCAGCAGGCTACCGATATTCACACGGTAAATTAAAAAGCAGATTTATTTTCAGAAAGACAACATAAATGAGCTAATCAGCATGACACTAAGTTTTCATATAAAAGTTTTAAAGATTTAACAGATACTTAATTGGAATCATTGCTCAATCCCAAAGCACTTTTGGCAAAGGTGGATATCAGCCTGGAAAATTCAAGCCTGGTGCTTTGTGGCTCCATCTGCAGCCTGAGCTCGGAGCAGGAGGAGAGCAGGAAGCATTTGTGGATGTACAAGCCTAAGGCACACATAACCCTGTGCAGGCAGGGCTGAGCTGGCTCTGCCACAGGCACAGTCCGTGGGGCAGCTCCAGCCTGGCAGCAGCTGCTGTTCCCAGCTCTGTGTGCCCAGCTGTGCCCCAGCTGTGCCCGCAGGGTTTGGGGACAGGGGGACAGGGGCAGCTCCAGCCTGGCAGCAGCTGCTGCTCCCAGCTCTGTGTGCCCGGGCTCAGCCCCAGCTGGGTTTGGGGACAGGGGCAGCCCCAGCCTGGCCGCAGCTGCTGCTCCCAGCTCCAGCTGTGGCCCTGCAGGGTTTGGGAACCCTGGGGACAGGGCAGCTCCCTCCGGCTGCACAGGACATCACACACATCCAATGTACAAAGGACAAGGATCAGGATGCAGCTCACGGTTTCTCACAGCCTTTGGCTCCCTCCTGATAGTACCCTGCAGGTTTGTAAAGGCTGAAAGTTCATGAAGGAATAGAAATGTTTAAGGCTAAGGAGAAAGCCCAGAACAAGGATCCTGACATCCCTTCCGTGTTTACACTTGGTCAGCTCTGTTCAAACACGAGCTCTGGGACTCAGCACTACTGTATGAAGTGCAGTAGGCTGAGCTCTCCAGATGAGACAAATGATCTAATTACTGCCAGGAGGAGCTGCAGCAGAACTGGCAGAGGCTGTGACAGAGCTTGTTTCGGAAGAACAGATTGGATTTTCTCACCAGGCTTACAAAGGGCCGGACTGTTTTCCCAGAACATGGTGTGCCAGCATTCCTAGGACAAATGCAAGAACTGCCTGTGAGCACTCCCAACTGCATCTGTACAACACCTTTTATTGACAGTGAAGCAAAACAAAACCCCAGAGTGATCCATGTTCCTAACACCAAGTTACTAATTTTAACAGGACCAAAGACACCATTTCCAGTCAGCACTGGGAATTCTCGTCACATCAGAACTACGAATCTGAGACTGAACAAAACACTACAGGAGAGTAACTTACCTCAAGAAGTGAGTGTTTTGAACACTCTGAACTTCCATGGAAAAAAAGGTCAGTGTGATTTGAAGCACCTTTTTCACAAACCTTTCAGCCCTTCCTCAAAACAACTTGTAACACTTGGGAAAAGGGCATTTTTGCATGTCATCATGACAATCAAACCTGTTTTCACAATTTGAGATGGGGAAAAGTGAAACAAATAGCACAGTGTCTCACTTGTCATAGCGAAAAAAAAAACCAAAACCAACTTGACAGCCACAGTATTTTGCCTCCCTTTTCAAAATGACTAAATGTATTCAGTGATGAGTATCTTCATGAATTGTCTGTGCACTTGAAACTATTTAAATTCTGACTGGCTGGCAGAGAGCCCTCTCCCAGGCTAACATCAATGTATCCAGACTTTACTCCTCTGCCTGCTGCAGGTCACTGTCACAGGAAGGATATTGGACCAGACAAACATTTAGATGACTTTGCATTCATAAAACCTAAAGTAAAACAGAACTGGCACCTCCTTTTCTTCCTGCCCCTTTTACTATGGAAAGCTAAATCCTCCAGGTTTTGCTTATATTTACATATGCATAGTGAAAGAAATTTAATTAAGTCAGCTGAAGTATAAAAAGCAAGGAAGTCTGCTCTTTCTTGCTACTGCAGCTTTTTTCAGCAATAGGTCAAAATAACTCCTAACAAGAAAGCACTTCACATAAGTACTGTGTCTGGGTTATTTTCTGAACCAGGACTTCTTGCTGTGCATGTAATTTTTACTGTATTTAAAAACACTTTTTAATGTTCTGACTGGTGCTAGCACTGTTCTGGAAGAAGTTCCCAACATAGCTATCACTTAAGATTTGCAACCAAATGACTATGACAATCGACATTTCTTTTTTTGTTTTAATTTCTATCATTAAATATGGTACTCCTTCCCATTCTCCCAAAGAAGCTTTCCTATAACTGCTGCAGAGGCATTCCTCTATCAGCTGCTTCGTGTGTGATGAAATAATCAACCTTTCTATGACATTACTTTTATTTGCATTTTAGTGCACTCATCACCTTGATTAGGGAATAGGAATCCAAATTCTCTATAGGACACTACACTCACTGAAAACCACTGTATTTGACTGCTGTAATCCAAGAAGATTTAAATACTGTATTCAGAATCAGTCAATGACCAAATATTTTTCCCCCGGACTCCTTATATCCATGCTGCGTGCAAAATAAGCATTTATATTCTTCAGACTTTGTCACTAAACCAGCCAACCTTGTCTTTTAGAACTCACACTTCATAGCTCACTATTAAGTTCACACTTAATAATTTAAACCTGCTACTTAAGAGAATGTTGTGTTTCCAAATACTGAGATTCTCAGGAAAATCAGGCAAAAATGCTACTCAGACATTTATTGCTCTAAAGTTTGCTGCATTTCGTAAATCAGCAGTGAGCAGAGCATGTAAGGGCTCCTTGCATACTCACTTTCATTGCCAAACTAATTCCACAAGTAGCTGTCCTTGCATCTGTTGGCTTTAGGAGTTGATACACAACATGGGTATAAAAACCACCTGCTTGCAAAAAATTGATATAAAATCTTAGTTACAAATGAAAAAATAGTAGTGTGTAACTATTTTGCTAAAAGTATATCCTTAGAAGAAAGATAGGAATAAAAGTTGGGCACTGAATTGTGATTTACTCAAGTTGAAGGCAGAATGTCAGGGAGCAAGAGGTGTTTAGAATAAGGAAAGTTATCTAGGACTTTGAATTCATACAACAATGTGCTCAGGATTCAGCATCAGATTTTATCTTAGCTGCAGAATTTCTAGAAAAGCATTATACACATTATTATATTATGCTAGAGGGATTGTACTACAGAATTTCCAGAAAAGCATTATACACATTGTTATATTATGCTAGAGGGATTGTACTACTGGACGTCCATTATCCTTTTTCTCAAAAGCTTTCTTATTATTTTTCTGGCATTTATTTGGGGATATTTCTAAGAATTGCACTACCAGCTGCTGTTGCTTCAGGCTGCACAGAGGATTTGCACATACCCACAGCCAAGCAGCTGGGAAGCCACAGTAGGAATACTATTCTATCATGTATTTGTAGGCAAGCAATTCTTAGAAAAGATATCCTCAGTTATGACTCATTCCTTCCTTAATAGGTACACCATTATTACAAATTACAGCTCTCACAATATGTGAGACCCAGCTAGTGCCCCATAATTACTCATGAAAGCTAATGATTCTTCTAATCTTTGGCTTTTTTGCATGGTATCATCCTATTTAAGATCATAGGAAAAGTAATAACATCATGAATAAGAGGCATAGCTACATCCATCATTTTAAGAGAGGACTCTTTTCCTCTTCTGTCTTACTGAAGGCAAGAGATAGATAAAATGAAGGAAAAAACCAAGTCTCATTTAATAATTTGAGATAGCCAAGAGCTGCCAAGCCTGTTCCCCTTGAGGACAAGAGGAAACTGTCAGGCACCAAGGCCCTAAGGCTTTGTGTGATATCCTCTCTGCAGGCAGCAGCAGGGCTCCGACTCACTTTGGCCGTGTTGGGGACAAAGCCTGAAGGGCCCAGGATGCCCCAGGTACAACCCAGGTAAGTCACTATCCAGCCAAGGGGGCCTCGCCCTCAGCACTTGAATTTGGTCACTGCTTATGATGTTCAAAACTTTTAAGGCACTGCTAAAGCCAGCCCAAAAGTACAGCTTCAAAAACTCAACCCAAATAGCAACCCAAAAGAGACATTAAAATCTAAGCCTACCTTGTAGGGAAGGACCCTTCAAAATACCCCTTTCCTTCAACTCCTGCCACAAATCATCCCTTGTGTCTATACCAGGACAAGATGAATCTCACATTCAGGTCCAGCACTGACACCTCAAGAGGAGCAAGTACCAGTGCCTGATGATTTCGCTGTTCTTTAAATGCCTTTTGACAGCTCCCAGTACATTCTCCTCTGTAATTTTTCCAGGCACAGAGGTTAGACTAAGAGATCATTGATTTCCTTTGATTTCCTTTCTTCATACTCTTCTTCTAAATCAGAACATCACCGGCCACCTTCCAGCCATCAGGAGCCTCCACAATCTCCCAAGGCCTTTGGTAGGTGGTGAAAAGGGGTCCTGCCATGACATTCTCCAGGTGCTGCAGTGCTCTGGGATGAGCTCCATCACGCTCCATGGACTTGTGAATATTGAGCTGGCCCCTGACAATTTCAATGTTCACCAACAGAAAACCTTGCACTCAAGATCCTCTGACTCATGGGACCTGGCAGCCCAATCCTACCCCCATTCCCAAAGACTGAGCCAAAACAAGAATGGAAAGCCTCCTCTTTCTTCATCCCTAGGTGCGTGTGGCTCTGGTGTGACAGATGCCAGGTGTGCAGGCCTGCCAGCTGTACCAACTGCCCACTCCCCACACATCTTTTCATACACATTGGAATTATGGTGAAGTACAGCACTGTGAAAAGAAAATCTGACAGACATCACACCTTTACTCATGCCATAATCATAGACGGCCACAATGCAGGAAATTGCTCACAGTGATGTAAAATAGCCCACTAGGGATAACTGAAATGGTAATTTCATTTTATTAACTTTTATGTCCTTTGTAAGAGTTACAAGTTCAAGATCAATCAAGACTACATACATCCAGCAGAATATTTCAATACATTTTTGATCATGCTTTTCAAGTTTCCTGTTACTTGCACATTCAAAAGGGACCACCACAGTTCTGCAGACAATGTGATATATCTTAAAAAATTTCAGCTTTGCTCCATGTATCTTTATGCTCACAAGCTGAAACTCTAATTAAAAATTCTTTATTCAATCTGTGTGGCAAATGAAACACCCAAAAGTCTCAAGATATAGCTGTAATGTAGGACCAGCAAACATTTGCCAGCACTGACTGCCTCCTAAAACCACAAGTCCTTCCCCCTTCTCCCCACACAGATTCATCCCCTCATTTCCATGGCAGAGAAATGGGGTGACAGAGACCAACACAAACTCCACTAGACAGCCTCAATCTGCATGACAACTGCACTGACTGAAAAAATTTCATAAAAAATAATCATGAGCTCAGCATAAACAAAAAAAAAGTCGAAGTTGTGTTACCTGATTTGCCAGTGACAATATTGGAATGAACCTCCCCATGCACCAAAATTGAAATATCCATATAGGAAATAACTTGAAAACATTATTGAAACTGTTAAAATAATGGCTATAGATAATGTGCTCTGGGCCTAATCCCTTCAACCATTTAAAAACTCACTTGATTGAAGCTTTGGGGACCAAGGAATTTTAAAGGATATGAAAAAATTGGTAAGAGAAGCCTAGACAAGATTTTAGAAAATAAAATACCAGAGTGAATAATGCATGGGAAGATTTGCTGCATTCTATGTTTATTTAGTATAACAGTACATATCAGTTTACAATCTCACTTCCCTGGCTGACTCGTTTAGCTTCTGAGGTCTGACTAATCACCACCAAATCTCTTGGTACTGGGTAAGGAAGTCTCTACTAAGCAGAACATTCATTAACACTGTCCCCTGTAAGCTGCAGCCATTCCTGCTCACTCACATTAAGCTACAGCCATTCCCTGGCAGATGTCCTAGTAAAATAGCCATCCCAACTCATTACATTTCCCATTAAAGGAATAAATAATATATTCACTATTGAAATTAGATCAAAATATTGAGAGATTCATAAAAATCCTCCCATCTCATTTGGGAAAGAGGAGATGGACATTATCATAAGCACTTTACTTGCTGCAAGACTTTTGCTAGCAGCACATCAGTGTCACAGCTGAATTATGACAGTTCAGAATTGCCAGCCTTCATAACTACAAAAGTGACCACAATTTCAATAAACTGGAAGGACAAATGAAGGGCTATTTAACACCAGGAAGAAAGGAATATGTCATTAGCCTTGCATTTCTTCTCCCCTCCTTCTCTGCCAGTAGCTGCCTGTTTGCATTTCAAGATCAGTTGAAGTGAGGTTAGCAGCTCGTCCTTAACAGCATTTTAGTGGTCTTCAGTTCCATTGTACAGTCAGATCTGTGACACAGAAGACCTAAATAAATAAACTGTTTGGGTGGCAGTGGCCATGGTGGCTGGGGCAGCAGCCACACACACAGTTTCTAGTGTTTGAGAAGGCACCTGGCACAGGTTCACGGCACACTGCCCTGGCACAGTGCCGCGCTCCCCGCTCCCTCAGCAGCACACCCAGTGCAGGAGCAAGCGCCAGCAACTACGAGGGCTGGAACACCTTGGCAGAGATGCCCTGGTCAAAGCCACAGGAAAACAATGGCTTTGGACTTGGCTTCTCCAACATTCACAAAGTTTGTTTTCCGAAGCAACTGCCACTGCGCTGGGCACTTGGAAGCAATAATCGGTTATAAAAATTTACAAGTGACCATGAATTTTCAGTCTGATCTTTCCATTAGGATTAATTGTAAGCAGTGTAATAGTCATAAAGCAGCCCCAGAGAGCTGTAATTAATTGTGCCATTTGACTAATAAAATAATGTATATTTCCATTAACAAAACCAAATGCAAACAGAATTGATTTTCAGCTTTGATGTAAACACAGCTTATTATCTTGATTAATCCTTTTCCATGCTTTGTTTTCTGAAAGACGTTTTCTGGAAATACTCCCCCTCTGGCGGCAGAGTCTATTCCAGCCCATGGAAAGAACGGCTTTCTCAAATTCTTCTAATTGCAAACCCAAAATAGATGTTTAATTAACTGCAGAAACAGCCAATCCTGTCCAAAATGCAGTCTGATCATGGTCTCAGTCCATTTGCCCTCAACATGGTAAAGCGCACATGAACACAAAAATCTTACAAGTACAGAACATAACATCCAAATGGATTAGGACCAAAGCCTACACTGAAGTGCTTTCTTAAATCAAATTTTGAATCAAATAGCCCGCTGTTTAATTAAAGAACTTAATTTACATTCCCACCTTTCACCACATCTACAGCACATTGCTTAATTATATTCTTTCATCATGACAAGAGATGTAAAATCTCACTCACTACTTCTGCTCCTTAATTTGCAAAAATAAAAAAACCTTTACAGTTTGCATAAATATTCACTGAAAAATAACAGAAACACTGAAGATGCACGAATATCCTTTGTGTATTTTCTGAACACACACTTTTTACAAATTAGAATTTTTCTAAATTCCTTCCAGACTCATTATGAAAACAGAATACCATAGTGGGAAGTACAGTAGCACAGTTTGGATGAGGAACAGATAATCCATATTATAAAAAGTAAATTTGGGATTACTGAAGTAAACTTCACAAGTTTGCAGCTGGAGTACCACAGTGTCACAGTGGTGAACAGGCAGAATATATATTTACCTTAGACAGTATATAAAGATATTGCAAACTACTCACTAATTTAAAACAAATTTTGTTTCCAGCAGCTTGCCTTAAAATCAGCCAGTGCTTGTTCAGCAGTAATGATGTTCTCCTTTTAGAAACTGCACAGAGCAGCAATTCCACCATTAAACTGAATCATAAATTAATTACCTCCATTTTTTTTCCACACAACTTTGCTTTGAATGTTATTGTAAAGGTTCTATCATCATTTAAATATGCTGCTTTAACAAATAAGTTTTCTTGAGTTCTGTTAATCTCCTTGCCCTTGCAAGTTCTAAAGCCAGCCTGAAGAAGCTGCTGGCATTTGCTGAGCAGATGAGGATCCCTCTGCAGGGAGGATCCACCAAGACAAGGATCCCTCTGCGGGGAGGATCCACCAAGGATGAGAATCCCTCTGCAGGGAGGATCCACCAAGACAAGGATCCCTCTGCACATAGCTCTCCCCACCAAGACAAGGATCCCTCTGCGGGGAGGATCCACCAAGATGAGAATCCCTCTGCAGGGAGGATCCACCAAGACAAGGATCCCTCTGCACGTAGCTCTCCCCACCAAGACAAGGATCCCTCTGCACGTAGCTCTCCCAACCAAGGATGATTTCACACTGCCCCAGGCCAGAAAGCCCTTTACATCACTCACTTTATTTGGTGTGCACTCCCCCTCTTTATCCCTAGAGGGGACCCCAAGGACTTCACACAGTCAAATGTATGGAAATCACGATCCATTTAATCCCTTCTTGAGATTTTTCCGACTGGCGCAGAGGAAAACAAGGGCACAAAGTCCCAAGGGTCTGCACTTGGGTAAAAGCACTTCTAAAGGGCTGTCTGCTCTGATCCGAGCGGCTGGCTGGGTGGTTTCTCTCTCACTGCACAACAAAGAGAATTTGTTTGAATACATCTACTGTGGAGGCTGCCTGCTCTCCACTGGGCTGCCTCCGGGGCACCACCTTTTATTCTCATTAGTGAAGGGACGCCACTGGGAATTATTTAATCTCAGACATTAGTCTTGAAAACTGTTTGTTTTGAGGGCATTTGGTTTAATATACATAACAAAAGCGGTAGACTGTCTTGGAAGGAGAAACAATTCTCATGTAGTTTTATCAAACATGACAAATAAGCATCTCTGAATCCTTTACTTCATTACAATTTCAGATGCAAATAAAGATAGAAATCTAAAATTTATACTCCTTAGGCTTTTCCTCCATCTCATAACCAGGGGAGAGATTTAATTTAAGACCAATTAAGATTGTTGTCAGTTAGATTTAAACCAACAATGGATGGAAATGCATTGTGAAAGTGTTGAATGAGAGAATTATTTCCCAAACACTACCAGCAATCAGAATTTAAATATCTTTTCACCCATAGCCTTCAAAGCAGCTCACAAAGTATTATTTTGACCTTTGTGTTACAGATGAAGCAATTAAGGCAGAGAGCAAAAACCTCATAAGCTTCTTGAAAGTTCTGCCTTGAAATTTTTATCAGGGAAAACAATTGCGTTTTTTCTGGTGAAAAGCTGAAAGAACTTTATATTTCACCTTGACATTTTTCTATCTCTGGCAATATAAAACAATTTTTTTTGAGCCAGATATGAAAAGCATACTGAGCTTTCATTGAAGATTCCCATTCCCTACCTTGTCACAATGTCCATCAAAAATTTCTACAAATACAAATCTTAAAAATTCTGTATCTAGTAAATGAGTTATTCAAAAAGTCATTTGTTCTAGAACATAACTAGAGAGTTGAAATGTAAACAATTCATTTAAAATGCCTTTAATTTGAACATCTCATAAGAACTGTTGATTTAAAACTCGACTCTAAGTAACTGCTTTCTGCCAAAATAAATGTCAAAGCCTCCACAAATTCATTGAAAATGCAAAATACGAATTTTATCATCTGTGTCCTGATAGACACTTTATTCACAGAGAATATGCATCGCTCACTGGCAATACAAAAGCAGGGAAGCCCTTGTTATCCCAGTTAGTTATGTCCTACATTCAATACAAAATGCAGGGTTTTTTTTAATTATAGTTAACTAATTAGCAGTCTCTAAGTTCTGTGACATTAACTATCTTTTTCCTTGTTGCTGCTAAAATGAACAGAATTTTGGTGTAAGCAAGAAGAGAAGCAGCATTAAAGAAACATTGCATTGCTGAAAGAGAAACAATCAGAATAATGGACACAGGCTCACTTATGAATAGATAACAGCACCAGACAGAACAGGAGAGAGAATTTACAGCCAGAGATTGTAATTACAGAAATACTGCTGGCACATTTAAACCGTGGTAGCTGCCAGAGATTGCTTACCAAAGCTCCAAAACACAGAAGAAAATCCATTCCTGGATGCTTTCTCTCTCTCCTATCATATTACTGTATCTAATCTGGGATTCTTAGGAGATTAGAGTTTTCAGAGCTGTCTTCTGGGGTGGCTAAATGCAATAAATATCCTTCAGAGAACAACATGGTATTTCTGTCACAGGATTTACTGCAGCTGGCTTTGCAGCCAAGGTATATTTTTCAGATATTTATTTGTTCTCTTCTCATCAACATTAAAAGATTGAGAGTGGTTAAATAGAACAAAGGAAAATCAGCCAGAAAATGTGTATGATTTAATTAAAGAAAGAAATCAAAGGGAGGATAGCCAACAAAGGAAGCTTAAATGAAAATTTACTACCTCTGGAAGTAACTCCCTGTGGAAGGTAATAAAATACCTGGCACTCGGGTTCCTAGTGAAATGAATCATATCTTCACTACACAACTCTTCCACAAGCTTCTGAATAAAATCACTTCTTCCAACAGCTGCAACTGGATCTTGTTTTAAGATGAATAATATTTCTCTAATATTTATCTCATCTTCCTATTGATACATGAGACCTGTCTAGACCCTGTCTGCCAAAATTCTGGCTTCAATTTCCTCTTGATTTTCCAAGTCACTGATTACAGGAAAAACTCTGGATTTTCATGCTCTCTGGGGTGGAGACAGCTTTTCTAATTATTATCTCCATGCAGGGGTTACATTGGACATATCAGGTCAGCTGTTGGCAGGCCAAGATTTCAGTAAATAATAAAAAAACTATATGGACACTTGGGTAAGTATGCAGATGGGGAACCCAAAATCACCTGAAGAGAAGTTTCTCTATTAATCAGAAGTCCATCTAAAAATGGGAAGGCCACCCATGTGGTACTGGTGCATTGCTTTTCCATGACACCATGCTTCTAAAACAAATGTATGTTTTAAAAAATTCAAGTCTCTGCCTGAGCAGAACAGTTGACATCACTTGCCTTGGACAAGCACATAACTAATATAAAATTAGACAATGCACAAGGCTCTAAAAAGATTTGGTTACAGCATTGGATTCACTGACAACGTGCTTCCAGACATTTTTATACATTTTATGGTTATTTTAGAATCCCGGTACTTTACAACTTTCTGCTACAAAAGTTTCCCAATTAAAACAGAAAAAATTACAATTCACTCGCAAAGTAACATTTTTAAGTGAATGTACAATTTAAATGTTATTGTTTCTTCCAAAATGCGTCTCTCTGGAGTATACAACAGTTGTGATTTTCAGGGGAATAAGAAGAATATACATAACATGGTATTTGTAGCTAACAAACGATAGGACTTTCTGTTTTACATACACAAACCAAGAAGATTGCAGCAGAATTATGGGCAGTATTTTTAAAAGAATGCTCACAGTTAGAACCTTCCTCTGACATTAAATATTTCTGCTAGTAAAGAGCTGTGGCAACTATTTATCACAACCTGCATGGCTTGCATATCAATGCTGCAGCCATCAGAAATGCATGGAAAATACTATAGATTTTTAAATACTATAGGCTCCAGGAGGAAATGCTGCTCCTGGTGGGTTCCTGGGGTTCTCAGCACAGCACCTGGGGGCTCAGAGGATTTTTCTGTGCAGCAAAGTGTGTGTAGGTGTGAATGCACACCCCGACAGCCATCCCATGAGGGAGGGCATCAGAGCCCTCAGATCCACCCCTGGCTGCAATAAACTGCACAACTGCTCCAGCCCCTCTGACAAACATCACTGGGGCTTTGGCAAGTCAAGGCAATACAACACAGCTCCTACCCTGCACTTCATTGAAATTCCTCGCAAAGGCATTTTCCCGTGACATTATGCAGCAAACAGACCCGTGATATTCATATTCCAGAGGCTTATTTGCATGGATTTCTTGCTTTCTGTTTTTCTGCCCTTTCAAATATTATTTAGAAATTATAAGCACAGGCTGCCTGTCTGAAACAGATGGCAAAAGTCAGAGATTTTCTATTCTCTCAGGAAGGCACAGGTGTGGCATCAAATGAGAAACTCCACCAAGAGATAATACTGTCACTAAAAGGATTCATAAATACATTATTTAAAAGACCAAGATGTCATTGGCATAGCAATACTGTGGGTCATATACAGACCTTTTCTTTAAAAAAAACAGCACACCCATACTACTCAATTTCACATTGGTATCATAGAAAATGCGTGCTTTGTGTTTCTAGGGGAAATCAGACTCGCACTAAGCAACCCTGCCTATGCTCAAGTACTCTGGAGCAATGCATTAAAATCCAATTAAATAAGAGTGTTACTTGGCGTTTCAAATTTCATGAAGGAACACTTGGTTCTTCACTTTTTCCTTTCTTCTTCCCACCCTTTCTCCCTGTGCAGAGTAGGGAGGGCAATAACTCTGCTCTAGGGTATCAGTGCATTACCACACATTGGGGCAGTGATCAGAGCACAGGGCACGTTGCAGTTGCGCTGGATTTTACCCATTACAAGTAGTTTTTGTAGGGGGATAGAATATAAAAAAATAAAGATAGTGTAGAAAGTAATCTTACCCATAATGAGTTGCAGCTGGGCCAATTATCAAAGATCAGGAGCAGGCCTGACTTTACCAGGCCACAGCTGTACCCAATGAGAAGAAGATGCTCTAAAAGAGTGGGGTGGGTGGGTGAGAAGGGAGCTGGAGTCACTTGGCTGCTTTGTGAGGAACAGAGTCAGTGCCCTGAGAGCTGCCCACCAGAAACACCAAGAAGGTGTGGAACTTTTGTGATAAGGAGACAACAGTTTTCTCTCCGTTTAAATGAGCAGATTCATGTCCTCTTGCCATTATCCTGGTATAAAAGCCTGAATATAAGCAAACAAAAGATAAAGACACAAAGTGCAATCAAAACTCAGCAGTTTGAAGCAGCCAGTCTGCCTTATTTTCCATTGCAATTTATTTTATTGCCTTGTGTACTAACACTCAACCACAGCATCGTTCAGCTGAAAGGGTGAATCTGGGATCTGGTCTTCTCCCCAGTGCACTGCAATTACAGAAACACCTGGTTTGAATAATTTCTCTACACTCTACTGTAAAAATTCAGTGCCCAACAGACCAAAATTCCACCTCAGTCTGCAATATAAATAATGTATGTATAAGGCACTCAGATTCGTACAAGACTGTGGACTTCTCCCCTGTGTCCTCAGTTACCATATCCTTTGTGGAACAAATTAAAAGGGAAAATGAGATTTGCTAAACTTTTTTCTGACACCGTATGCATTAAGCATTCTTAAAAAGAGATAGATTTGGAGGCTGGCCAAACCCTATCTGTTCCAGAGATCATCCTGGAGTTGTCTTCTGGGAACACAATTGCTCTCATTCCTGACAGAAAGCAGCTCAGTCTATCACCTACCATAACTTGGTAGGTCCTAGCACCAGCAAGTATTTCTGAAAAATAAAATGTGTTTGCAAGTTGCTTCACTACCTTCTTATTTTTGTGGAGTTCATTTCTCTGAGCACATTTTACCCAATGCTCATTTTGTGCCTCTCCTATGTGTGATTTTTATTTCCAGAACATCGTCAGCAAAACATATTCATGTGTTAACATTGCAACGCTCACGCAGACACAGTACAACAGATTTTTAAATGCACCTACAGCAAACCCAGCACAAAGAGTTTGCCAAATGCTTCCAGATGGGCTATTCAGAAAGTCAGCCTGCACAGTTACAAGTTTCGAAATCCTGAATGGTGCTGGCAGCAATTCAGGTGAGCCTTGCCATGTCACCACAACGACCTGAACACAGGGCTATTTCCTGCTGGGGCTGTCAGCACTTCAAGGAATGTCCTGATGTGCATATGCAGCCATTTCACCTGCAGCTTCTACCAGGCTCAGGGCTGTAAACCTCAGGGTGCTCATCACTACAAAAATTACTTTCCAGTCACCATGAAGTTCTCCAGCCCCTTCTTGAGTATTTTCACACTTCTGAGGTGACAAAAACATTCATCATACACACACACCATAACCTAGAGATTGGATCACAGGGTACTGGACCAAGGCTAGAAGCTATTAAGAGCAGAAATGGGAAAGTTTAGTCGTGCTGCTCCCCTCTCACCTTAGCTGTAAGAATCTGCTCACGGTCAGGAAAGCTTCCTCACAACTCTTGGGGTGTTCACAGAGAATATTCACAGAGAACGTGTGAAGCAGTGCCCAGGAATGGCAGCCTTGCAAATATTGCTTGGCTGAGCTTACAAATTCACCTCTTCAGGAGCTCTCAGTAATCTGCAAACACAAACTTTTGCGCTCCCTTAAAGGAGAGCACCAACAAAAGGCAACAAATCCCACCTTCCATGTTTGAGAGGAAGGTTTCAAAGACCAGCAATTTCATAGTCAGAGTAAATCCATGGTGATTTACATGGGAGCAGAAATACATCCATGCAAGGTGATTGCAGTGTTCTATTTACACAAATATTTTCCATTTTAGAAATTTGTATTAAAAGGAAAAATCGCTACTTCCTGGTGCAGACTTCATCTAAACAATGCTCCTTGCTCCACTGTGTAAACTAAAAATCTCTTCGTATTTTTATAAATAATTTTCCAAGCCTTACTGTTTACTGCTGGATGCAAAAGAATTGGTATATTTCTTGTTTCCTGCTCATATGAATGCTAAATCTCCCCTGGTTCAGATGCTCTGCATACATATTATTCCTAATCCTGGCAACATGTTGCTTTGACTTTTCCAAGAACCAGGATAATGCAGCAAAATTATTCTTTTCAAAAGGAACAGAAACCACAGACTTGAGAAAACTTATCTCCAAAGTGCACATAAAAGTAACAGTCTTCCTTGAATAAAATCCCACCTTAAGAACAATCATCACAAGCATCACAAAGAAAGATGGAAGAAACAAAGTAAAGGGAAATATTTTTCAAATCGTTTCTTATGTTCCCCTTTTGGTTGTTTCTTAGCTCATTACATGAGTTTTTGTAAAACCAAAAAATCTCTGCCCAAAGGAATGGGACATTTAACTTATTGTGAACCAACTTCTGTTAAATATGTCACTTGGGAGAAAGTTGAGCATATTTACTATACAGATGCAAAAAAAAATCCATTTTTTGTCTTACAGATTTTCCTCCTATGTGCATGCAAAAGAAGTAACACAGTTTCTTTATATTTTTTACTGTTATTCATTACCTCCTCCACCATTACTATTACTCCTCTAATTACCAAATAAATGGATTTGTTCTGATAATCTAAAGTTTAAAAAATTCAGTGCTCTCCAGAATTTTCTCACATTTAATTATTTTTTACTACATTTGAATTTTTTTACTTCTACTCTAATTCCTTAAGGAGCCCCTTCTTCCTCTGAGGTGGTGAGAGAACAAGCCCACAATTTGCAGTGCCTTATATAATAGCTCCCACTGGAGAAATACATCTGGGGCCAAGCTCTTAGCTGTTGTGATTTCGTGGATTAAAAATTACTCTGAGCATTTGGTTTTCTAAAAGATGGGACTGGGCACAGAGAGGCAAAAGAAAACTGACATTAGTATGTAAGCTGACATTTAGTTTGGGTGGAAGTTAATGAGCTCCATCCTGTCAAAGCCTGAAATTGCCTGTGAGCTTTCCTAGAAGATGCTTCATCAAATGAATATGAATAATTTTTCAGCAAAAAAAAAAAACCTGATAGAAATTTACTCCAGCTGCTTCTAAGATGGGTGGGATGGAGAGGGAGGATACAAATACATCTGGTATATGTGAGCAAAGCCAAAAGTGTGGCTGTCACAGGTGCCACAGGAGCCAGCGAGATGGAAGGTTGGACCATCTCTGACACGTGTTCATTCAGGTAGTAACACATCTATTTCCACTCTAGGAAACCAGCCACAGCATCCAGGCAGAAATGCCACAGGCCACAGACTCTGTCTGAACACCTCTGTGCAATTCAGAGACAGCTGTGTGCCGTGTGAAGTGCCAGGTTTTCTATTATATTTGATCCTGGGTGATTAATGTACCTGTGTAGAAATGCCTTCTGACAAATGAACGCACAGTTTTTATAGTAATATCATTAAAGAGAATGCCTGCAGCCCAGGGCCTCCTGCATCTCTTTAGCAACACTCTGAAAGAACCGTGCCATTCTGAGGGCCTCATTATTCAGAGCAGCAGAGTGGTCATAAAGGTCTTTAAGGCCCTGGGGAGCTGAGTGGCCTGGAATGCCCCACTGGGAAGGCTGCTGGTGCTTCAACTTTTGCACACAAGCTTTTTCCACTCACTATTATTTGAATCCTTGCAAAAGGCTGATCTCAAATACTGGTTTCTGTGCAGTTTTAATAAGGGAGTCTGTGTTCTGACAGGACTGTCAGTATGGGATTGACAACTATGTTTTTGAAAGAGGTCCCCAAAAATGAAATTACAACACTCAACAGTTTCACATATAAATTTAGCACGACACAAATTAAAAAATAAATCTAGCAGTGACTTTGGCGTGTCCACACAATACGTGTATTTTAACCCCATGGAAGAGCCACTGGAGCAGAATGGTACCTCACAGAAGATCTCCAGAGACCTTGGATTTCTGCCACAGAGCTGCTGTCAACCTAACCACTAGCAAAGGGAAGTTTCCCAGATGCAGCATGTAAGTAGCTCCTGCTGAGCCATACAGTGCTGACACCTCTTTAGGTTTCTAAATCCCTGCTTCTCACTAAACAGAAGCTTTCTGGTTGCAGAAGGATGGGAAGATGCTTTTAGGAGAGGAGCAACTCTTTGTCACAACCTTCTCAGCCACAAAGAGGCACATGCTGGAAACTGACAGGTCCCTTTCTTTTTCCTTGGATGGAGAAGACACTTGTCTCATTCTATTCCCTTTTCAGTATTGCCGCTTTTAAAGTGACAAATGAATAAATAAACAACATCTGGGTTGCAGAGCAGCCATCTGGGAAAATCTTGGAAGTGAAGTGTGGGAGGGCCCCCAGGGAATGCTCAAGAGGCAGAGAATGGAAAATAACCTGGAGATGCACTCAGCAGAGCCAGGGGCTGCAGCTCCCTACCGTGGGCATGGCAGGGAGCCAGCCCCACCTGGGCGGACAGACAAACAGAGCACGGCATGGACGTGTCTCCAGGAGTGTGACTGCTGAAAACCTCAACACCGCGCAGGGACTCTGTGCCCTGACAGACATTCTCTGACTCCTATTTGTCAATACACCTCTGCTTTAAACACACATTAAAGATATTTATACCGCAGCTTTGAATAGCAATGCACTACGTGGTTTGTTAGACCCGAAGTACAGTTCCATGGTCAAAATGATTTAATGCCTATCTTCCTTTTCCTTCCCAACCTACAAGAATTCTCTCCCTCTTGTGCTGGCACCAGCTCAGCTTGCTGGGCTCTGCAGCCATCTCAATCAGGAAGCTGATTAAGCTGAGTATTAATAATTCTTTGCTTTGGGGCCAGAGCAGTTTCCTGAACCGGCAGAAAAACTAGTCCTAGGAAAAGGGAGAGAACTAGATTATGGTGCAGGCTCACGGCACACTCCTCAGCAGCACCACAGACCTCAATTTTCCAGACTTCTTTGTAAAGCATGTGCAAATTTCCAGCAAATTTTCAGCAAGTGCTAAAAAGTTAAAAGGGAGGAAATATTGTGAAATGCCACTAGAAGGTAGTGCAGTCTAAGACTGAATACAAAGACTCTTGGGCTCAATTCCAGCCTCTGGAAATTTGCTGGGGATGAAATTCATTTATGTGCAGGCAGCTGTCCTGGAATGTACACACCTTTTATGTTCCCATATAAATGGATAAAAAGGGTTTAATGGTGGATTGGCCAACTGCACTGGATATGGAGAGTAGAACTCTGCACATCCTCCTGCCCCCTCCCCGCATAGAGCATCACACCAAGATAACCCAACACCTCTGTGAGTTCCATAATCACTTGGAGATCACTGGAGCAGATCAGTGACTGTGCAGCCAAGAGTAATGTAATGACATCAAAAAAATGACAAAAATCTTTAGGCAGAACTCCAGGAAAAATTGTCTAAGGTACGACTATGAAAAAGACTCCAGGAGAAAACAGCGGGAAGTCTCCATCAACACTTAATTAAGAAGAAAAAACAACAGAAAAGAAAATATGGCTCCCTGGGGAGCGGGAGCTCTGCACATCCAGAGCGTTACAGGTAAAAGTTATGTTAAATTAGAGTATAGTTCAATTATATTGTATTAATTATGTTATATTAATTGCATTATGTTAAGTGGTGGGGGGGAATATTAGAATGTGCTAGGAGAAGAGTCCAGGGTTTGGTGGAACACTGGTCTGGCGGGACAAGGCGAGGTTGAAGAGAGATTGGATGGAAGATCTGACCAACCCTTCAAAGCCCTGCAGAAACGATTGGTCCAGAATGAACGGCGTTAAGGACCATCGAGCAGCCTGGAAATGGAGCAACCACCATGTGGATCCAAAATGGACTGGTCCTGGACTCGAAGGGGGCGATAAATGGGGGAGTTTGGTTGGGTCGGGGTTCTTCTGCTTGGAAACTTGTTTTTTGGGGAGAACCCAGTGCAGCTGGGGTTAGCGCACTGTTCTGTTTTTGGCTCGCTGTGTGGGTGCCCGGGCCTATCCTGGGTACTCCGTTCCTTGCAGCTATTTTAATAAACGAGAACCTCCTTCTCCAGAGAAAGTTTGGCCTCGTTCGTATTCAAAACACAGAGTGTTCATAGGAACCCTTTAAACACAACATGATAATGCAGGTTACAAGTATCGGTAATCGGTGATATTTGTGCATCTATGACACACATAACCGGACAGAGAAACCCAAAAACTCTCTTCCTCCCTAGCAGATGTCCTTGAAAATTCCTCAAATGCTTAAATCCATTCTAGCGGTTTACCTTATCAACCTTGCCTCACAGAGCACAGAAAGGCATTTTTCTAAGATTACTGATGTGCTGTAGAATACAAAATCTAAATGGGATACTGTCACATTCATATGGTTATAAATAAATGGGGTAATCTTAATAGTCCTGAAGTCACTATAACAGATATGATGCTTTTATCTGGGGCCACATATATATACAGTTTATCAGTGCAATTACAGGTACAGAAGATTATATTTATCTTTGCTTTCCTGTGGAATGGAAAAAGAGGAAATTATATGTCTTCTAAATGACTTGAATTGAGTGGAAGTGGAAGATCTACCCATTGTGATAGATCAACTATTTTTTTTCTTAACTCTATCAAGAGAGGAACAGTAAACAAACAGCTACAAATTAAATCATTAAACCATGCAAATCAAATGCATTTAATCCTATTTAGGTTTGGGGGCTTTTAATTCGGGTAATTAAAATGAATGTTTTTCTAGTGCTGACTAAAGAGGACAGCTGTTGCTTTCTCCAGTATTCTGCTAACACCAGTGGCTCACAGCTGTGTGTGAGTCAAGAACAAAACCCTACCCTGACCAGCCAGGCAGCAGCTGAAGCTGGACAGTACCAGCTTTAATATTGCCAGCTCTTTTGAAGACCCATCTTGAGAGCACTTCTCATTCCCGAAGCCTTCAGACAATGTAAACCACCTTCCTCTACTGCATAATGCTCCCTTCTTTTAGAGGTCAGCATCAACCTTGCTGCTAGGGAAAACGTCCATTTCACATGAAATTATTTGATGCTAAGGTAGTGCACAGCCTCTCTGAGCACACAGAACTTCTTGCATGAGAGAGCCTGCAAATTTGTTCTTCTGTTTTTAAAGATTACATTATCTGCATTTCTTCCTCTCATCCAAGTGGATACATGTGCAGAGAACTTAGAGGGGAGAAACTACACCAGCAAGGTACAGAGAGATTCATCTTTCTGATAACGATAACAAAATCAAAGAATAGAAAGCTCAGAGGGAGATGAGAATGACAAATTATTCTTTGAGAATGATGGGTGGAATTGGAATCTTCCTGTATCTATACGTAGTGGCATCATATAAGGCTGTCATTTGTACCACCAAATAGATCCAGGAGTACCTTTGGTTTATTCTATGAAGTTCTAATGGCTATTTTCAGATAAGGTTGCTCACCAGCTCTTACAAATATGTATTTATCCATGCAACTTAATGCCAAATCAAGTACAATTACTGTGTGCTGTCCCCCAGCAAAATCAACACTGAGTTTTTACAACTGACTTCAACAAATAACAAAGGCTCACAAACCTATCAAGAAAAAAACCTGAATGATAAATTCTCCCAAGGACTTCTGTGAAAAATAATGACAAAAACTAATGTTTTCACTGGAAGTATTGTAGTGGAGACACTGATGTCAGAAATCCTGGTACATGCAGGGCACACTCTTTCCCACCACCCAAAGGTAATAGAGCAGGATGGATCAGTCCCTTTCTCACACTTGTAGGCACCTGCTCCTATTGATTACACAAGCACGGCATGTATGTTTTTAGATATTGTTTCATTTTCCATTTCCTTTTGGTAAAGGAAAAGACATTTTCAATTTTCTGCGCGATTTTACAAAACGCATAGTTCAAAAATCTTTTAGGAATGTTTTAAATAGCTTTATCAAAGAATTCCTTGCCTCATACAAAGACCTAAGATCCACAAGCATCTTGCTATAAATACTTTTCACCTTCCCCAGTTTTCACTAGAAGAGTCACGGAGGCCTCTGTGGATTTTCCTCAGTGTGTAAAGCTGCAAAGCCTCAGCAAGCAAAAAATGCTTATTTACCCTTATTTACCATTGTTTCCTTCAAAGTCAGTCATTCCAATGACTTCCCTGCTGTTATGCTTATTCTAGCGTTTGTCCAAATGCACTTGGGAGTCAACTGGACAAGGGAAGATTTTTGCAGGGAACTTGCTGTGTTGAGGAGATGTGAATTCCTTTACAAGCTTTTCATTTAAGAAGTTCCTGGAGCTGGCATTCCCCAGGGATTCTGAACTCAGTTCCTGAGACTCCCTTCAAGATTTCCTATCAATGACCCTCTTCAGTATACCAGAAATTCATTAGTATGTACACAGGTTTCTGAGGTTCAGACTTAAACAGTGACTCCTCCTTTGATGCCTGAGGTTAAACAGCTTGGGAAAAAGCCTGAAAAGATCTCAAGGCATTCTGAGTTCCACTGGTTTATCACAATTAAGTGACCAGATTTTCAAGTTTACCAGGGAAAATGGTGAGAAGGGAATAATGGAATTTGGATCAAATTTTATGAGTTTAACCATGGAGTTTGAGGGTGGGGCGGGGCAGGGGGAGCAGTGTAAATACCACTGAGAATTTGTGAAATGGTATGTTGGGCACTTCGTGAAAGGTACATGCTGGAAGAGATTTGGAGTTTTCTCATTATATATAGATTTGGTCACTATGAGACATTCTAGAGAGCTTTTTCACCTTGGCAATATGAAATTTGCATAAAAACATATCAGGCACTGATCATTCAGGAAATTCCTGTGGCATATAGTTTTCCGCCATGTTTCAGATCAGTTCAACTCAGGATTGCTGCAAAACTTGCAATCCAGCTAATGGGAAACAAGAATTATGGAGAAAGAGATTGTTCCACTTCCCTGGAATGCTTTTTGTGAGGGTGGCAGTGCAGAGGATGCTCATGGCATCCAAGGGCCATCCAAGTGTCTAAAGCTGACACTGCTGAGGAAGTTTGCTGCTTCCCAAGTACATTAGTCATCTCCTGATATTCAAGACTTGCTTGCCCCCTGAGCACACTTGAGGGAAATATGACTGATGGCAATAAAACTACCGGCAGGAATGTGTTATTGCCAGCAGACAATAACAGAGTTACCTTTCTCCCCACAGGCATTTCCCATATATCTCAAGATGTTTGTTATGAGCAACTGATTTCTCTGGAGGAGCCTAAATTATTTCTGTGCTCCTGGCAGATGTTCTGCCATACCCAGAAAACTCATTTTGACTCACACGTTGATAGACATCACTTCACAGTCACAGAATGGAGATCTTCCCCTGCAAGCCCACTGCTCAAAGCAGGGTTAAGCAATGGGCTGCTCAGGCCTTTGTCCAGCCTGTGGCAGGGACCACTTGCTCTTTGATCTCAGCTTTTAGCTCATTGCTCTGCTTCTCCAGATACAAACTGCCTAGAAATCCTCATGGTGAGACTGCTCCACAATTTCCCATTGCTGGTCCAGCACCAGGTTATGCATTTGCCCAATACAGAATGAGTGTAAAAAAGCCCTGAATATGCACAGAGGGGGAGAATGTGAGAAAATATGAGAGCCTTAACAAGTGTCCATTTTGGAGGCCTGTCCTGACTATATGCAGCAGAAGATGCCCAGTGGGATCAGCTCCAAAGAACTGATTTTATTGATCACTGGAGGGCTCACCAGAACACCATAAAACCTTTCCCCTTCCACAGGAATGATGTGCCATTCAGGCAGGGTTGTCTGCACACCACTGGCTTCACATTCCTCACTCAAGCTGACTGTGTCAGCTCCCAGTGAACAAACTTCTGGCATGTCACCCACTCCCCCTCTGACCTGGTACTTAGAGATTTCACCATCTCAACAGAGAAGCTAATTTACGCAATTAAGACTGGAACAAGAGGACAAGAGGCCGCACATTAGCCCACATCCAGCAGCAGAACTGACGTGCATTAATTACACTGTGATGCCTGGACCAGGTCAGGGCAGAGGCCACCTTTCAGATCAGAGCTGGGATTTTGTCTCCAGCAGCAAATGAGGAATTCTGTGAGAACAAGGCACACATCCTGTGATACAGCCCTCAGTGATCTGCAGCTCAGGCTGTTTCCAGGCCAGAGGTGGTACCTTCAGTTTGAGCAGCCTCAAATGAACTCTTCCCATATTTTCTCCTCATTCATTGATTACACTTCACAATTCCTACATAACTTCTAGACAGCTGCCAGAGGTACCCAGACTATTGCATGAACTACCTAAATATCCTCTGGGTACTCTGATTTAACAGGTTAGTAAATGAAGAACAGCCAGGAAGAGAGCTTGAATATCAGAACTATAGCCAGCTGAAAATCCTACTGTTCACAAACTAAACAAAATAAAACTAGAAAAAAAACCCCAAGCCACAACCAACACAGAGTGGGCAGAATTCAGGTTTCATCTTCCTTCACACCATGTGCTGAGGCTGACAGGGAGTTAGATGCTGCTCAAAGCTATCAGCTAATCACAACCAAACCTATTCATGAAAAAGCAAATCTACTTTTAAACTCACAGGTATAATTTAAAACCAAGCACAGCCCTTGCTAGTGGGAGACCTGTGCATCCTTGGTGGATGTTGCCCATATTTCTATAGCTGAAGAATCAAGCTCTTACTAAGAGGGGGTTCTGTACCTCTAGTCCTGTTGACTACGTCACATATTGCCATTTAATTGTATTTGAGCACTTGAAATTGATATGTCTTATTTATGATTAAAGTGCTGTCAGCCTTCATAAACAGTGTATTAGCACTAATTTCTAAACTTACTTCTCAATTAGTTAAGCTGCATCGACGAATTTGACACTAATGGTAGCAGATCTATGAAATACATGTGTTGAATATTTTATAATGTTGATATAATATCTAGAAATTAAAGAAAATTAAACTGTGACTGCATACAGAAGTAGGCCATTTCCTGTATATTTTTAACTCATTTCCCACTAATTAGGACAGAGGATATGCTTAGTTAGGCTTATAATTAAGCAATAAAACCCTAGTGATTCAGTATGCACTACTGGTATTTTGCTAATTAACAACTCCATGAAATCTAATAGTAGCTCTCTTATCGTTTGAATCAATGAAGTATTGATCTTACAACAATACGGACATATCTGAAGAAGTAACTGTCACCAACTGCACTCGCGCAACCTCATTTAAAATAGAATCCAATCATTGTAAGAGGTAACAAGCTCTTATGTATGGCATTTCAACTGTGCATAATTCAGTCACATTACAGTTAAGTGACTCAAAAGTGGCCTAAAAACAGACAACCTGCAAAAGCAAAATGAAAGAATAATAAATTTAATTCTTGTTGGGATCCTTACTTTCAATGAGTACACAGATTTAAAAGGCCTATTATATCAACCAGATTCTTACCTTATCAAGAAAAATTATTACATAATATGCAGGATTAAGTCGAGCGAGTATGGGTGCTTACTTTATGGATCCAGACTATATTTTAGACTATGCAGAACTGAGTTTCCTGGTGGTTGTATATTTACAAAAGCTGTCCATTTTTTTCAGGAAATCTCTCCCTCATTGCTAACACAGCCCCAAACCTCTCCTGTTCCTCAGGAAAATGGACGGTGAGAATGACAAGTTTTCCTGGCAGTAAGACCAAAATTAACAATGACAGTACACTTTGTAATTATTCCAGTGCATTCCATATAATTATAGCAGAAATAAATACAGGTCAGATGTCTCTCAGGATGAGGTTGATGCATTTACTTTTGAACAATAATTTTTTTATTATTATTATTTTATAGGTTTTCTTTTTTTCCCAGGCACAGTCTCTAGTTTCCTAGCAGGGCATTCCCACCATGCACTGCTCCATATTCCAGCAAATTATCTCCATCCCAATCTTTGGCTGCACAACTTGCTTTTAACAATCACTTCAAGGAATTTGACCAGAACAGAAACAGCAGGAAAAAAACTCCTCTTGAGGAAGGAAAAACCGTGATTGTTTTCCAGGAGTGTTGAAAGAATTGTTCTCACACCTTTATGGAAAAGGGTAGTAAGGCCTCATTTCTAGCAGGATGTCTGTGCCTCTGACTGGTCCTATTCCTTGAGCCAAACCTCAGAAGATGAAAAATTAATGCCTGCGTCTGCAAGAGCCACATTCAGGGGTGTAAAACCCAAATTACTCATTAGGGGAAAGGCAGCAGAGAACAAGTGTCCTGTATGCAGTACATTCTCTTTGTTAAGGTTCGAATACCTTAAGGTAAACAGAGACCAGAACCAGTTTTGGGGATTGTGCTTGCAGTATAAAACAAACCCAGCGGAAATGCTCTTGCTTTTTAGGGGAAAGATCAACCACAAGTACAAAGTGTCTGAAACTGCTGGAGCTGTAAGCCTGGGGTGATGCCCAGTTCATAAAGCTCACAGATGGACTGGACCATTAGTGACTGAAAAATCACCTATGTCCAAAACAAAAGAGTAGTTTTCTCTTAATATGCATAAGCACATAACAGTATGAATTTCATACACCCAGAGAGATGCCATTCACACTGCCATTTCACAACCATATCAAAGCCCACCAGAGCCAGCCACATGCATGGTGGTGAAGAAAACAGCCCAGTGAAGATGGTGAGCTGAATTACAAAGCACTGTATTCCTGCACTGAAGGGAAGCTGACATGCTAAAAACTAAAAGGAATTCAGGTGCTAAGGTTCATTTATTCCTCCATGCTTCTGAGAGTGCAAACTAGCTGGTTGTGGCAGCATCCACCCACTCAGCCATAGACCACAAACAAATACAAGCCAGCACAAGCCTAACTGAGGAGCAGACCAGCAACTGGAAGAGTAAATGCTCCATGGATTGTTACTGGCTGTGTAAATGACACACTCCTCCAAAATCATTGTTTAAGAGGCATTTTAAGGACCCTCAGGATAATTACTATATTTGGTTCCAGACTCAACACAGCCTGTTGCTAATGAATTATTTGTATTAGGAGTTAGGTTCTGTATACTTCAGACTGCTGCAAAAGAAAATAAGTTATAGTGCACCTAAAGATTGTGAGGAAAAACAGTTCAGTGGCCACACATTGAGCTTCAGACCATGAAAACCCCAGCAATGATGCTACAAGATTTATGTTGGTTAAATTACCCAAAAAGAGGAACATCATGAAGTTATGTTTTCTTTCTTTTCCCTAAATCCAAATGGATCCTAAAAACAGCAAAAGATGGTTCAGGCAATTTTTTGAAGATGACAATTGCAGCCCTGTTAAAGGGAACATCTCACTCTGGCCAAGGACAGTTAATTCTAAGGCCACATCTGAAAATCTGGAAGAGCTGGAACAAAAGCAACCATAATTATATTAAAAGTGTCTCAATAATGTAGTGTTAAGCATCAGAATATTGTAAGTAGGGGAGGGTGCAAGAATTAATAGTTTTATTGTAAAAATAAATTGCTCTGTTGTCCTTCTTTTTCTATCTAAAGCTTCCACTCATAATTGAGGCAGCTAAATGTAGCCTTTGTTAGATGAAAATGTGGCCAGGCTGCTGGCACTCTTATCTGATGGCTTAATGCAGTACAGCTTGCATTAGAAAAATGAGCACTGCAAAAGAATAGCAAGTTGAAAGAATTTACTAGGATCCTGTTACGTTTTTAGGTAAGTACTTTTTAAAGGAGTTCAATCAGTGCAACTGTTTCTTTTGCTTTTATTAGAATCCATATATTTATATATTACATGTAAAATCACAATAATGGGACTTTCACATAAAGAGTATATTAAATTATTCACTGGTACACCATGAAATTGATCCATTGTGCTGCAACATGTGACTGATTTTCTAACGACTGGCATAAGAGAAAGGTAAAAGGAAAGCATATTCCTCTTCAACAGTCTTTTTTATGTGTTGTAGGCACATTTATGGTAAGTTACTTTAAAGGTGTTTACACCTTCCTAAAGGTAAAAATACAAGTATTGTACGTGATAAAGGGTTAGTTATTTTTCTACACTGATAGACACACAAGGGGGAAAAATTTGCAAAGCGGTTTGGAGGACTGGAGAAGGGATTGGTCCTTCCTGACATACAAAATCTGTTTCTTCTCCCAAGTGGGGTCCAAGAAACATTTTTGGGTAATCCTCCATTTTTTCCTTGCTATGGCACAAGTTTTTCCTTGCTCTTCTAAGCAGAGGAAATGAAACAAGTCTTCTCTTTAAGACAACTCACTTAACAACTCCCATTCAGTGTCCAGCTACTTGTAACTGTAAATCAAAAATTGTCCATCACAGTCACCCACTACAGAATCTGAAAGACAAAACTGTGATTTAGACCCTGAACCTGACAAACCTCCAGAATGTTAGACAGAACTACACCATGGAATAGGGATAACATAGGCTGTGCGCATTTCAGGACTGAAAGTGTTTATTCTACCAGAAAAGAACATCAAAAAGGGGTTTCCCACACCAGTGTTAGAAACATGGAACTGATCCTCATGGAATCCAGTTGCTGTTCCAAAGTTATAAGAGACCTGTTGGTGACTTGAGGCTTCTTCTCCTGAGCTGTGTTCTGGTGCCCTAAGCTTTGAGCTGTTTTCTCTATGCCCAACGTTTGCAGGTAAATCCTTTCATCAATACAGATTCCCCTTCACTTTCAATTTCCTACATACCGTTACACATTCCTAACTCTCTTGTTCAGCCCAGCTTGTTTCTGTTCCATCTTCCCCACCAGAGAAGGCTGAAGACAGAAATCAGAGACACCAAACACCCAGGAGCTGCTCCACGTCTCACAGAGACACAGCTCCGAGCCCTTTGCCTCTGCCCATTCATTGCTGTTTTTGGATTTGTTCCCGCAGTGCCACAACAATGCAGTCTCCAAAGGCTCTCTCTCTTCAATCACTGCCCTGATGCTCACAAGAAAAGAAGCCTTTTTAATCATCTTTTGATTCTGAGCTGTCTTTTTCATTGTTAATACTGTTGCCTATTTCTGTGTGACTAGGGGAAAAGAAAATTATATTTATGCATATATACCAACAGTCATGTAGAAGACTGCCCATAAAAGTCACATTTCTTATTTGTCACCAACAAGATATTAACTGGCTAATTTTCAGCTGTATCAAACCTCTAAATTACAACTGCCATGACTTCATTGATTTTCAAGGCAATTTTTTGCCCCCCCCATCCCGAGACTTGGTTTTCATTCAAACCATGAACATTAATGTATTACACAAACAAATGTAATGATTGATATCTTCCCATTGTCACCTTCAGCTGGAGGTCTGTAGTTTACTCCTTCCTATTTGAATAATGATTAACATAATAATTAGATTTTTACATAAAGACATCCAGTTCCCAAAGGAACTGCAGATATTCCGTTGAATATAAGCTATCCAATTCTCCTTTAAACAAAGGGCAGAGTTTGCAATTAGCTGTAATAGACCAGCTGATTTGTTGGACAATTTAGAATAGTATCTAGTTATTCAAGTTCTTCTTAATATCATTTCTCCAGAAAAATTCTTGGATACAAAAGGCTAATTTTTCCCACTTCATCATCTGATCTATTAAAAGATTTTATATCTGCATACAGCATTTTTTCTTTCTATATTCTTAAATAAACAAAATGTCTAAAATAAAATCACTAAATAAAAGCATAACCTGAAAATCAGACTCCAGAATCTTCAAAGATTTTCTACGTATTTACTTCATGTGATTGCTCAGTCTTTAAAAATACTTTTAAAAATGCATGATGTTGCAGGGAATTGTAGAGAAAGTATTAACAGCACCAAGCCAGATTGCAGCAGAGCAATGTGACTGCCTCCCTGCACAGCTCTCAACAAAGAGGTTTTAGATAGGCCTGTGAAGAGTTCTGGAAATCCAGGATTTCAGAGAGATTATGAAAATCCTCCCAAGACAGATTTTAGGGGATAAGGGCAGACACCACCACCCCAAAGTCTCATCATTTGCAGTGATGTAATCTTCATGGAGGATTTGGAACTGCCTTGTTTGACAGGGTGAATGTTGGACACCTAAGGAATAGAAACCAATACAACCCTCGTGGGAAAGTTTTAATTGTGGTCCTTTTCCAGCACAACACCAAAAAGCAGAGGAAAATGCCAGAACAAAATTTAGCAAAGCTACTAAGCTCTGAAGTCTGAATTTGTACTGCAGCTAATGACACTCTCCTAGCCTACTTTCAAGTTATAAGGAGTTACCTTGAACACTTGGTCAAATGAGTACTTTGGAGGACAACTTTAGTGGGAATTATTTAATCTGAGTCTTGCTCCTGGGTAGCTATTAATTACTTATGGTAATTAGACAGGAAAGCTTGAATGGCTGCTGCAGTTGCCCTGTGGTGGCTCAAAACATGTCTAACTACATCATTCCTACTGTTCCTCTCTTTCCCAGCCTCATGGAATCACAGCAAAAGAAGCCAAAGCTGAAGGACAGGGTACCATAGAGGCAAGGAGACCAAAAATTGCAAAGTCTGATCTTGAAAACACCTCCTTGCCTTTGGCAATTGGTTTTAAACAGACTAACAGTATCCCTCTTCCTCATGCAGAATAAAAAGCATTTGTTTTCATGGTGAGGTTAGAGCAGCACCACACCCCTTCTATCATTCCACTGTTGACACTGATTTTTGAAAGATCGCAAGCAGCTGAATGCAGAAAAAGCCTCAAGAGAGTGAAAGTGGCCACACTGACTCTCATTCCAGGGTCCACAGGCAAAGTGAATCAAGTCTGAGATGTGCACAGCTCTCTGTGTCAGGTTGAGGATGAATGTGGGAAGCTCTCCTGCATATGCAGCTGTACAAAACCTCCTTCTCTTGCCTTGGGGTGCTTTATATCGTTTTGACATAGCATCCACAGTAAAAACGAGAGCTGGTGATTCACACTGCAACACGAAAATAAACCTTGTGATAAAGTGACGGTGCTGCACAGCCCCCAGCTGGCTGCCTTCCCACTCACACCCCTTGGTGACATCCCCAAAGCTGGCCAGAGAACAGGGGAAGAGGGTCAATTCAACCAGAATTCCTGATGTGCTCCATCTGGACCATGACAGTCTGATCTTCTGTGCACGCTTGGTGCCCAAGGCAAAGGGTGGGCTTTGCCCTCCCACTCAGCCTCCTGCTTTCTATCCATTGCGGTCCTCAGCAGAGATACTCCCTCACAGAGAAGGCACTACAACAGAGAAACTTGCCAATAAAATGGAGCATTTTCAGCTGAAGAGTTAGAGAGCAAAACACAGAAGATCAGTAGACTGCTAACTCTGTGCATTAAAGAGAGACTTGTGGATATATTTTAACATTATCCCTCTTACCTCCCCAAAATGGGAAATCCCATTAGCAGCATAATTAGGCCTCCTTTAAGTAGCTAATTACACCTAACTAAGCCATAATATCTAATTACTGGTTTATTCACTCTGAGTGGTTTATAACATGAGAAATTACTGAGATGAAATTAGATCAAAGAGTAACATAAAAGTATTTGCCTTTCAAACTGCCTTTGAAGGCAGAGGTAGAGCTGGGAGGGGGCTGAGGTGGTGGAACAGAAACTGCAGCTTGAAGGTAAAGCTACATTGCCACAGTGGTCAACATCTGTTCCCTTCAGAGCCTGTCCTCACCCGCGTCCACGTGGGGATGTGTGCTCTGCACCACAAAGGAGCAAACCAAGCTGCAAGAGCTTCACCATGTGCCAAGGAGATGGATGTAATCACCCTCACTGCCTTTGGAAGATCATGGGAGAAAACCTGAAGCAAAAAGCTGCAGGAGAATCGTAGGGAGCTACACCGCAAATCATAGGGGGCCAAACCTGCAAATTCTAAGGTCCTCTGTGGTGTTACCATAATAAAAATATAATATTTAAAGTGTCTGTACAATGGGTGAGAAACAAGATTTACATCATCATTTCACAGCAAAATAATGTGGGAGTTTTGATTATTATTTAAAATTTTCCCTATAAACTAAAAATGCAACTAACACTCCCAGTATGGGAACTGATGTTGAGATAAGGATGGAAATGGTGTTCTGGCAGGAGATGAGCGAGGTGGAGGGGCTTCACTAGATGCTAGTCCAAAAGTCTGAGGAGCACTGAAGTGATAGGAGAAAAAAAAAAGCATTTCTGAGAATGCTGTTTATGACTGCAAATGAAAAGAATGGGAGAAAGGAGGCAGAGCAACAAGTTTTCCTTTTTATGCTTACCAAAGCTGCATAAAAGGCGTGTCAGTAGCAAGGAAGTATTTCAGAGTGGGATGCAACATCCATTCATGTCGCTAAATTCTATGAGAATTCTGTGGTGAAATCAAGACTGATAACATCATGAAGGCAATAGCTTATGCAAGCAGTGTCTCTTTTGCTCATGATTTAAAACAGGGAGGCACAACACAACAGTTTAAGAGCATTTTGCCCATCTCACTCCTGTCACAGCGTACAATAATCCTCGCCCTTCACCGCTCTGTCCTTTCAGAGATGCATCTGTACAAACACAGTTTCAATGAATGGCAAGCAGCAGGTGAGTCGAACTTCATGCATGACAGAATCAGATTAGCAGAGACAAGTCAAATTATGCAGATAGTTTGTCATCCATTTCCCATGTACAGCTACTGTACATCTATTTCCCACTGTACAGCTAATTATGGACTCTGCAATTACTGTGGCATATGCTAACCAAGCATCCCATCCCTCACTAGTGTCAGGCTCCATTACAGAAAGTTAAGGATGGTTTGTGGTTCTGAACCACACAAACAGCTGAAAACTGGTGTGATTCAGGTCCCCTTCCACAGGCTCAGACATCCTGCCTCCTGGGAGAGACTAAACTCATTTGAAAGGTAGCCTCATCTTATGGATGGCTATTAACATTACCAACATGATTCAAATACAGTGATTGAAGAAAAATGTTCCTCTTTTGTGTGTTCAGGGTTTCTGGGATTTCTACACATTACTAGTACACAAACAAAGAAAGTACAAAACCCAGAAAGATGATGGACAGGATGGACATTTTACTGGGAAGCTTCTGAATGCAGGACTGAAAGGGACAAAGACAACATCAAAAACTGGAAATTTTTTTCTCAATTGCCTTCCAGGATAAAACCATTGAACTGATCCAAGTCAATTATATCTCAGCCTCTGAGAGAGGCTGAGGTGAGGAGATGGATGTGTGTTTCTCATTTGACCTTCTCAACCAAGAAAAAGCTGAGTGTATTAAACACCCATACAAAACATCCCCTCTTCCTTTTACAGTGTTTCCCATGTCTCTCATTTTTTCTGTGAAAGCAGATTAGCTGCTCTCTCACAAATCATTATCTCTCCTGTGCTCAGACCTATTCTTTGATGTGACTTGCAATAAACATCTCGTTATACTCCAGCCCAGACTTTTGCAGACAGGGGAAAGAAACCACACACCATTGCTGCCTAATGTCCAAAACAAGGTCAAAGCATTCAAGACTCTTCATATTTTCATGATCCTGTCATATTCTCTGGCTTTTCCTAGATGTGACCACCAAATCCTCCTAGGATCAATTATGACTATGATATTAATTTCTTACACTTAGGTATAAAGCTAAACCCACAAATATTTTGCCAAGCAAAGTACACACCACTGTGTTAGAGACAGCAACACTTCAGCACACTCTTTCTATTAAATTTTAACAGAAAGATCTCATTGCGTATGCAAACATCTTTTGTGTGTGTAAGAAAGGCGGGACAAGGAATACCAAAAGATATACATATTTTTGCCTAATTGTTTACTCTTAGTTCTGCCTGCACAATTTTCCCACAGCTGCATGGATAGATGCCATTTCCTTCACATCACAGAACAAACAGGTTGGTTGCTGCCAAGCTTTATTTATTAGCTGAAACACAGATATTTGATAATTGTCACTAGAGAAAGAAAATGGGACTTCTGAAGAAGCCTAAGGGAATTGATGTCTATCATCCAGTGAACTTCAAATGGAGTTGGGCTTCTAATCCTTTAGTACTTTAAGAGAAAAAGAAAAACTGAAGTGAACATTTCAATAACTGGATTAAGCACATAAAGAAAACTTGCCATCACTTGCATTTATGCAGTCAATGACTGGCATAGAGTGCTGTGGTTGAACAAATGAATGCAAACAAAAGAGGAACTAATTTAAACAGAGCAGTCACAAGATTCTGCATTATTTAGGTTCTGCTCATTTTTATTATGGGAATTACTGAAATACAAAGTAGTTTTCCCCCTTTGGGAGTTCATGGGAGTGTTTTTCTACTTCCCATATCATGAAGGACACTAACAGTCTGTGCATAATTAATCTCAAACAGATGAGTCATTAGCCAACATAAAGCACAACAGCTCTGATCCGAATGTCCCTGTCACCCCGTGTATTGCTGGCACTCCTCTAGGTGCTGGTGTCCCCAGGAAAATGACAATGCCATGAGCTCCAGGCCCCTGGAGCACACACACAGACCTCGCTTCACTGGCTTTGAAGAGAGCTCTACCACAAATTGTCACAGTCCTGACTGAGGAGGCAAATCCTCACCGCTCTGCACTCGGTGAAAATCCACATCCAGGCAGAGGTGCAGCCCCTGGCATTGCACAGGAAAGCCTTTAGCAGGAGGAAGCCATTGCTTCTCTTTTTAGATCATATATATGGGACCTTTAGGACACAAAGGCACAGCCAACTTGTGCTGTGCTCACACCAAATCTCCCACAATGTAATTTGAACTGATATTTAAACCTCTAATCTTGGTTGTAATGCAAGCAGAAACCCATTACAATCACTCTCACTAAAAGAAACCTTCTTGGGTGTGATGCTGACAGCCAGCTCTGCTTCCTGCAGCGCCAGAGGGTCAGAGCTTTCTCTTTTTGTGCAGAAATCAGCACTATAAAGTTATTTAGACACTTCAGCCAAGGACCATGTCCAAGTTAGGGAGAGTTGTACTCTGTGGAGTCTTAAACAAACTGCCTTATGCTCTCACACCTCTGTGCCTTAGTTTCCAAATATAATGTTGAGATAAAACCCATTCCAGTTGATAGGAACATGGCACAAATTAACCTTTCCAAAATACAGCAAAAGCTTCTAATATACTGCCAGATTTCTTTAGAAACACAGCTTACTGAAAACCCTGCCTAAGATTCTGCAAGATAATTTCATTCCACAAAATATTTCTTCAGTGCATGTAAGAAAGAAGCACAGCAGACCTATGGACAGAGACTCACCAGAGAGGAAAAAATGAGCTATTGCAACATACAGCCCCATGTGAAGGGCAATCAGCAGTTTGGGGACCCTACTACGGTCTCCTCAGTGACAGAAGAAGCTGCAAAATGTTCCAGAACCTTGTGAGGCAGCAGCCTGCTCATGATTCATTTGGCTGGCACGAGATAAGCAGAGTGGCTGATGGCCTGACCTTTCCTTGCAGAAAGCTGACAGACATTGCCTCTTCACTAGAAACAATTCCCTGGAAAGGCAGAAGGGATGGTGCATCTTTACTAGATACCGCTTCTTATCAAGGAGCTGCACCTTTTGCTCTAATAATGATTTCAGAAACAAAGGACACACTCCTCCAGTACTGAGAGCAGAGAGCTCTCAGGGTCTCTACATCACCTCTCTGCCCCATTAATAAAAGCTTGAGTTAATAACTAAGCCTGTCTGTTGTTTCAAGGGCAAGGCAGCAGGCATCTTTTCAGGTGTATAAATAGTGACAAATTTTAGAGAGTTCCTATGAATAAACATTTTCAGCCTTTTCCACATTCTCCTTTTTAGATTTTCCTAGTATCCTTTCTGGCTTTCTTTTTGAGATGAAAGCCTTTACCAGAAAACAAGAGACCACGGTGACTTTCAACAGCAAAGCTACCAACAAACCCACACAGAGTTTCCAAGACAGCGTAGAAGTCATTAATTTTTTTTGTTTCCAGAAGGTATCAGCAATTCAATGTCAGATTTTGAACCATAGTATGTGACATACGAAGGCTGTAAACAAAGTACACTTATACACTGGCAGTTAAAAGTGCATTGAAACTGACTATTGAATCAGTAAGAAAGGTTTTCACTATGGTGCTTTAGATAACATCCAGACAGTTTAAAACATGTTTTCAGAGACTTACAACGACGTGCATGCTCCCCTCTGCAATGCATCCAGGCCCCAGCCACAGGTGGGTGTGGAGAGCCCCTGTTCCTGAGAGGCAGGAGTTTGATCTCACCCTCATGGTGTGGCTAATAAGCCATCCCTTGACCCAAACCCTAACTGTACCCCTGGGACACCCTAGAAAACCCCACAACTCTGCTTCTGCCCTGTCTTTTGTCTCTATCCCACCCCTCCTTCCTGGGGGCAACAAATGGATTCTGGAGCTTTCTGAAATCAGAATCCACCTCGTTTGTTCCCTGCCCCACAGCTGCACCTCCCTGGACACGACACACTGCAGCAAGAGCTCCTGCATGCCCAAGGTATCCTCCTCACACGCAGACAGCCCAATGAGAACAGGGACACAAGAGCTCCTTCCTGAGGGTAATAAATGGATTCTGGAGCTTTCTGAAACGAGCATCCATCTCACTTGTTCCCTGCCCCACAGCTGCACCTCCCTGGACACAACGCACTGCAGCAAGAGCTCCTGCATGCTCAAGGTATCCTCCTCACATGTGGACAGCCCAATGAGAACAGGGACACAAGAGCTCCTTCCTGGGCCAGACCTGATTCATCCTGCCTCTCACGGCAAGCTGGGCACCAAAACTCAGGTTTAAAAGGTTCCTGAGGCTTTCTGCCCCAAGCAGGTCCAAGCTCTCATGGAAGAGCAGACACATTTGGTAGCCCTCCGGATGCACAGAGGACTTGCCAAGTATGTTTTCAGGATGACACAGCATTTGTCAAAGTCAGTTAGAATGCTACCAAAGACTGATCTTTCCACTGCATTTTGGTGTTGCTATCTTATTGAAAAGTTCCATACCTTCTTGGCGATTTCTCACGTGCAGCTCCTCACAGCACTGACTCCAGCTCTGTTCACAGCACAGCCACCAAACTCCAACTCCCTCCTCACCCACTCTTTTATAGCACTCGTTTTCTTATTGGACACACCTGTGGCCTATTAAGAGCACTAATCTTTGGTGATTGGTACAGCTGCAACTCCTCAGGTGTGAGACTGCCTTCTGCACTATATTTTCTTACATTCTATCCCTCCACATTTTGGAATACTTGTCTTGGTATTTGAAGAAACTGTTGACAAAAAAATCCCAACAAAACAGGTGGGATACTGAGTTATTCATTCCTGAAGCCTGCTGTGTATCTGTGACATGTGGCTCCTCAGATATTTTTATCCTACCAATGCAATGTCAAACCACTTCCATCAAATGGAAAAGAACTGCTCACAGCTTCTGCTTCTAGTGTGTTTGATCTAAGAAAGCAGAAGACAGCTGGTGTTCCTGGTAGTTTTGCAGAGATTTGTACATGGCTGTTCCAGTGAAATTTTGGATCTGGAACTGCTTTATGGTCAGGTGTTTCACAGATGGGTTAAAACCAGATAGTTTGTACTGACCTCCTTCATTGCCAGAGCACGTCCTTGTATTTCCTAGAGAGGGGGGCACTTCTGTGGGGGAGGAATTCCACTGTTACACACCCATACATGCCAACAGGGCTGTTAGTAAAGAACAAAAGCCAAGCATTGGGAAATGCCAGAGACAATCCTATTTGTCCAACCTTAGTGAAACCATCCTGTGCAAATGCATTCTGGCAGTGCCATGAGTGTGGGATTACACACCAGTTATCCCCAGGACCTCTTTCACACACACACACTGGCAGCACAGACACTTTGACTGACAGGGAATCTTTGTTTTATTGCTGAGAATTTGGTCCTTCCTGCTACATCATAGGTAAATTCTAGTTTGAAAACAAAATTCTCTTTCCTCGTCAGCTTTTCAGTAGCACTTCCTACAGGAGTTTTATGAGGTTCAGTCTGCAGTGCTGACAGGAGGTAAGAGGTACTGTATTCCCATTTCACAGACAGGAGATGCCAGCGCAGAGGATATGATGAATAGAAGAAAATCACTTGAGATATGCGGGGGTTCAGTATGTGATTATTCACACAGGACTAAACTATACACAAAGGCTAGGACATCACATTTAAGTTTCTGCAATTTACAGAGGGGTGCTTCAAACGACTTCCCATTAAATGTTTCAAAACTGCAAGTTTCTGACAGAAAACTGTGTCTGGTTTTCCACACAGAATGAAACGTGTACAGTTGTGCCATCTGCCTATTCCCCTGCTGTTAATAATCCTTCCACCTCAGTTCTAAGCCTGTTCAGGCAGGCTTCAGACAAAATTGGTGAAGGAAGAGTCTTCTGAGTGAGTGCTTCTAGGTCTATCAAAACCTGGCAGCTAACAGAGAGTAAGACCCAAACAACATCTTCCATTGAGGGAAAGGGAATTACACTTCTGCCCACTCCTGTCCTGCCAGACCCCTGCTCCACACACACAGCTTTCAGCTGGCTGCTTGCTCGGGAATGTAGGGCACAGATGTGTGGAGTTAATATCCCTGTTCCCCCTTGAGAAGTTGTGTTCTCATCTGTTGACACAAAACAGAGAAGCAAAACAGGGTAAAATCATCTCCAAGATATGCAGTAATGAGCGCTTACCATGCAATGAAAGAGGCACCATTTTCATCAGCTTAGAGGCATTTATGGCATAATAAATGTACTTTTATAAAAAATATAACTATAAGTAGAGGAAGAATTGGCTGCTTTTAGCATAAAGCATTCCTAGACAGGGTGATCCAAGTGTTTGTGGCATAGAACATTAAAGAAAGACATATCCAAAAAATAAATGGTAATGGTGTAGCAGTAAATTCACACTCTCCCACCTACAGACAGCTTCACAGCTCTCCAGCAACTGCACAAACGTGGAGCATACAGAGGAGCCAAGAGGATGCCAGCCACAAAATCCATCACTTGCTGATTGCTGCTGCTAGAAACCTGCCCTGCTGCAATCCCCTTGGCATTCCCCACCCTGGAGCTGCAAATTAAATGAGGAATGCCAGGCTGGTGTGTCTTACACCTCTGCCTCGCTCTGTCCCAGCACCAAGCACGGGGATTGAAGGGGCTGAGGCCAGCGCTGGGCTCAGCACACGCCAAATTACTGTGACAGTGCACTGCACCCCAGAGAGGCAGCAGCATCTTCTCATTTGGCGAGGCTGATGAGTGTCTTGCTCTTGATTACATTTGTGCAAAAGTGAGCACAGAGCAGGAAAATCTGGGCAAGTGAAGGCAAGGAAAGCAGTTGGAAAAATCTCAAATTGCAAAAAGCAAAGGCACTTCAGAAGGATGTGTTTGCTCTTCAACAGCTCCCTCAGATGACACAGCTTTTGGCTGTCAGCTCTGCAAAATGCTGCTATGGCTGTGAATTCATCAGCGTGGCCTAAATCAAGAGAGCTGTCACTGTCAGATAAATCTGGTAAAATTTTAAAAATCAACTTTGTCCTCTCCTTCCTAAAGCAGCATTCAGAGCAGGAATTAGCATAGCATTGAGCTAACACAGCTCTAACATAGCTCTGAACTAACATTTGAACAGGAGAGTGGAGATTCCAGCTGGGCAGTTGCCTCTCAGGACATGTCTCCAAAGAGAGAAATACTAAGTCCCAGGAGGTTATAACTGCATATATCAGCATAAACCTTTTTACTCTGTGCATGTTTGTGTACCATTTAGAAAAGAAACAAAACAAAACACTTAAAATGCTTAAAATGGGGTCCACAGAAACGCACAATTACTGTTTCTCTTAGCAGAGCTTTCTAAGTGCCAAGTTGTTCACAGTGGATGCTGCAGCATCTGGCTCTGTTTCCAAAGCAATGCAGAAAATTCAACCAGGAGTAAGTTCCACATGGCAGTGAACTGGAAGGTACAACACAGCATTTTATAGGGTGAGTGCAACTGGAAAGGATGGGGGAAACAATACAAGTGGAAGATAAAGGCAGATGTGAATCTGATGTCTCTATACTTAGAATTCCAGTTTGGTTTGTGGAGGCCCAGCAATAAATAATTTCCCTCTATCTTATAATGGCAGTCTAGACTAGAAAGTTGTAGTGATAAAAAAGGACAGTCCTGAATTTCCTTTTATCTTCCAAAAATTCAGTTCAAATTTGTCAAAATATCTTCAGACCTATAACTACGACTGACAGTCATGCAAAGTCACATGAAAACTTGGCTTAAACCGTAGTTTCATTTCCTATATTAGTGGAATTCTTGAAATAAAAAAATAAAAGTCAATTTAGATGTACATATTCAACAGTTAGTGATAAATTCAAGGAGCTTAAAGAGCAGAATTTGGCCAGTGAACTGTCTGTCATGGTTAGACACCTGGTACAAGTAGCCCACCATGACTGCCTGGTGTTAATGCTGGAAGACAGGTAATCAGAAAAAGAAAGTTATAGGTACAGATGGTTCATCTGTAAGCTGAGCTTTCAAGTGAAGTTCTTTTACATCTAAGTCTGTGCTTCCTTTTGTGTTTTGAAGAGGTGAGAGGAATGCAATTTTATTCAGTACTTGAAAAACGCATTTTTTGGGGCAACTCCTGAAACAACTGAAAAGGGGACACCAAAACTTTCTTGGAATATTTATTCTCTTCTGCAGTGAATGCTTGCATAGACTTCAATTTTGACAGCTAAAAATATATTTCAGCAGCAGGTACCCATCTGGATAGCAATCTGAACTAACATAAAAACTATTACAACACTTCTGAATATACTGATGCACTCATTATCTATTGTTCTGCTGCTTTATACCTCACCATAATAGTTGAGAAATAATGAAGAAAATTTTTTGCCTATGCTATGAACAATGAAGTACTGAGATCAAGAAAAATGCCTCATATATCCTTGACTCACAGATCAGATGGGCTTAATAAAACCCGAAATTAGGTGGTTATCAATAATTTGAGGATGTGATCTTCTTGGTTTCATTTTCCAAGCTGTTCAGCTTGCTGACTCTTTCCTTCCCTTCTCCCCTTCTGCTTCTTCTTCTCCTTAGGAGGTTTTCTGGTCAAGGCCTTGAAGAATTTGTTCCTGCTGAGGCCCTGCAGGACACAGAGCTGCTCAAAGGGAGCCAGAGCGTGAGAGGCACAATAGACACACACACACAGATTTGTTTCCTTCCAGCCTGTCTCCCTTCTCCTCCTCAGGCTGTGTCCTTCATGCTCCAGACCTCGAGACGCACAGCGCGGAATTGGCGTGTGGGAGGCAGCTCTGGGATGGAGCTGCTGTTTTGAGTTAAGTTATATATTGCCCACAAATGGTTATTTTCTGGGGCTTAGCATCTTCATTAAGAATCGCTTTGTGCTGAGCATTTCTATTAGTCAGCTTGAAGCTGCCTGTTTATGCTACTAAAAAAATTTTCTCTCTACGGTATCTGAGTTTTTAAGCTTTTATTCAATGCTTTCAAAAGGAAAATCCCTCTCAAATCTTTTTTGAAGGAGGAAAGTACAAACAAAATCTTTGACAGAATTTCTCTTTATTTTGAAGAATTCTGAATCAAAATCATGAATGATATCGTGGAAATCAGGTTTTTAAATTACCCAAATCCAGAATTAGCTGAGATTGCCATAAAACCACTCATTATGTAATGATGGTCATAAAACAGCAATTCTATTTTATTCTGAGTTTTAATTATGTAATTGCAAGGAGTATGTTGATTGAATTCTTAGAATGTTTAATGGTGTTAAAGATAATATTATGACATTTTAGCCCATGTTCATCAGAAGTACTTCTAAATGACACCAGAACTGACATGTCCACCTACCTTCCCTTGTGTGTTTTATTTTTCAATGAAGCGGGAGTTTTTTAATGCACACGTAGTGCAGCTCTCCTTGTGACCCCAAGTGACAGAGCAGGGTGGCATTTCTGCCATCACACACTGCCCAGTCACTCCCTTCTCCAGCCCTTTGAATCCTTTCCTTCAGATCCTGGTTCATCTAACCCAGTCCAGTTGTTTTCTGTTGGATTTCATCATTTCAGACTCTGCAAGACCCCTTTAAGGACCCCACAGATATGGGCTGTTTCTAGCCCTGGTACTACAGGAAATAAGGCATTCACACCTTAAATTGGTTTAAATGAACAAGCAAATAAATGGACAAACAAATCCATCTGCTTTTTTTGTTAAAAAATAAGGCTATCTGAAATTACTTTTGGTCCTACACTGTGAACATCCGTAGATGGCAAATGCATTCATCAGAGAATAGCCACATACTAGCACAGAATTCCATTTTAGAGATCAATGTATAGCTCTTGGCATCATTAGGGGCAAGTTTCATGCATAATATAATTACTGCATCTTATAAATCAAATTATATTTATAAGCTGGTCTCTTTGGGACAGGAGCTGTCACTTGCTATATTACTGAACAATGCTTGTAATGCTGGGCTTGAGCCTTGATTGAAAGTGAGATCTGACTGTAAAATTGTAATCAGGAAAGCTTGGTAGATTTTCTTCCCTCAATTTATACAATTGCTCAATACATTTTTCTCTACCATTTTAACCTTTTTCATTTGACAAATATTGATGGGTTTTCCAGAGCTCTAATGGAAGTAAAATTGTCATGATAAAAAACCCAATAATTGCATGTGTTTCTGTAAGAGTTACAAGCCAGAATACTTTGTTCCAGAATAAGAACTCAAATTAATATAGTCAAAGCCACTTCTTAGTTTTTTTAAAATCTTCTACTCTGAGTCAATTACAGCTTCTCTGAATTGTGATTACCAGCAGTACCTTTACCAAAGTACCTAACTGGTGCCAGTTCTCACAAGAGACTTGGCTTGCAGCTGTTTATTAATGTCAATAAACATTGCACACAGGTATCAACAGGAGAGCTTGCAGGACCAATATTAACAGCCCTTAGCTATTTTAAATTGTAACACCTAACTGCAAGGTATTCTTGATGCTGTAATTCTTACTCAGAATTTATTTAAACGATAAGCAGAGGGATTTTTCTTCATTTTATCCTGGTGTTCTATTATTATTATTATTGTATGCTCCTGACTGATCCTGCTCTCACAGTCTGCTGGGGATGCTCCTGGCTTGGAGCTCATTCAGAGCCAGGCTGCCTCTCCCATGGTGCTGCTCTGCATCCTGACTCATTTAAGGGTTTTGTTTCACCCTTCTGGCAGCGCATATGCAGAGACATTGCATTATTCATTCTCTGGGTATGACACCCCTCGTGGTTTGAATGTTTGTAGTTAGACACCAGCTCTCAGGCACACCAAGCTGGAAGATGCAGTTTTTGCATGGGGATTTTCAGCAGTTTACTGTAATGTGGCCTAGAAGAACAGACTGTTTTTATGCATGAGAATATTCCATTCCATGTCCATAGAATGCTGACCTTATTCTGGTAGATAGTGCTATTGTCTTACATCTACAGGTGAGCAAGTATATCTGTAGCAGATCCACATATTCACAGAGCTGGAATTTTCCTGGAAGATGTGTAGTGGAAGGAGGGGCTCAGATGGTCCAGCTGTCACTGTGACCCTGACCATGCAGACCTGCCTGGTGCCACTGGGGCATCTCCCCAGGGCCAGTGCTCATCTGCAGCTGCAGGGTGGTCAGTGACACCTGGCAGTGCTGGGAACGCCCTCGGGGAACCAAAGGAATAAATCAGAGATTATAACTGAGGCACAAACAAACTAAATGATGGCATCCTGTTCTTCCAGTTCTGCTGTCTAACAAGGAGACTATTCCTTCATGGTCCAGACTTTCTCTTACCTCTTGCTTGCATATAAGATTTTCTTTTCTGCCCATGATTTGTGTACTTTTGGCCACGTTGCAATGACAATACAGTGACATCTGCTGACCGGTTCTGCGTATTTATTTTATTTTTTTTGATACTTTGCCATGAAGCAGTTACCCCAAATTCTGGTAATTACTGTAAAAATCCATTAATTAAGATAAAACCTCGACAAGACCCATGAAGTGTATAAGAATGTCACATTTTTTAAAATATTAAGTGATTTCTTACCCAGCTGCCTGCCTATTGCCACCAAGCTATTTCCAGCCATGTCCTCCATTGTCCTCAGGTGTCACCTACCTGTGCTGGGAGTTTGGCCTGAGCCCTTGGCTGGCCGCAGACACAGGGGGCTGTGTGTTGTTTTTAGGTGTGGAGGATCCATTGAAATGGAGCTGATTTCTCTACACACTGAAAAAACCCAAAGCAAAACTCCCCAAGCCCTGAACCTGATTTGCTGTCACAGCCTTGGTGTTGGTTCCTCAGTGGGTGCCAGCAGGGCTCTGCTCACAGCCCAGAGTCTCGGCTCCTGCATTTCCTGTTAATTCCATGAACAGCGGCATTAAATTATGGTTAATCCCATGAACAGGGGCACCAGTGCTGCTCCTCCTGCAGGCTGGGATGGGCTGTTTGCACCCAGCCTTTATCAGCAGCAGCTGTGCCTGCTCCATCTCACTGCTGCACCACATCATCCCTTCAGCTCTCAAATGCTCCCTTTCCTTGTGCCCTCCTCTATCATTTCACCAGTGTGTCTGGAAATAAATTTAAATCATCATCAGTTACTAATCTGTGCTATTGGTATCTCCACTGAGGTGAATAAAATGCTACAACATTTTTTAAGTCTAATTTCTCTGCGTGTTGATTCTTTCTATATTCACAGCTCATGCAAGGCTTTGTAGATATGCAAATTATGTGTGATCCATTTTTGGGAGCAAGTTTTAATTATTAATATTTTTAAAAAACCAATAAGAATAATTTTTGGAGTTGTTAGCTATTTTAAGTTAGTGTCATTCTCCTATCTGTACTGCTGGGTACAAATAAAAATGGTGATTGCAGTCCCTTGACTTAATGGGGGTAACCTGGCAAGTAGTAGCATTCCAAGGCTTTTTTTCTACCTTTCTTTTTTTGCCATCATCTGAGCAAAGATGGATTTTTCCATAGCGTCATTATAAAACATTCATAAACAATAATGTTTTCCTGATTGTAAGTGGTATGTTTTAAGTCGCATTTAAAGCATCTGAAAGTAATTTAACCCAGAGCTACATGGTGTCACTTGAGAGAAGAAAATCAAAATTGCTTTTGAATTTGCTGTGACTTAGCAGTGCTTGTAATGGCAGCTCAAGCAGCTGCTGAGGAAAACAGTCCCTGAGCATGCAGAGGTGGGAGCTGTGTCTGTGTGTGCAATTTCCAGCTTCAGGAGTCCTTTAAAGCCTCACTGCCTCATTCGGGTGTCTCTGATTCCCTTGACCTTGTGAGTGCCTTAACGTTGCACTCTCCAAAAATTATTGTTGCAGCTGCAATTGAACATTTTAATTTGTTTGGAGTGCTATTTTGCAGTGGATAATGCTATAAAGCCAAATTAGAAAAATTACTATGTATGTTCATACTAATTAATTATTCCTAATGATTTCCTGCCCTAATATATATTCCTTTCTGTGAATGAAATGGAAAGATGATTCTTTACTCTGGGAAATTGTCCATATATTTATGCAGATCTTAATTTGCAATCTCATTATAGTTCTGAATTACACTAAAATGTATTTCTATTATAATTTTGAAGGTTTCTTTTTTCTTCTTGACTCTTGTCCCGTCCCTGCTGCCTGCAGGTGGTTTGAAAATGCAGCTGGTCTATGGTTCTGTTCAAGGCTGCCCTGGTGCTGTAGGAAATGATCTGTTTTCTCTTGTGGCCATGAGGAGCCTGCTGGCTCTTGAGTGGAATTTCTGTCCTTAAATCTCTGCTGTGCATGGCATTTGTACCTCAGCTCCAGGGAGATGTCGCTGCTTGGCTCATGCTGCGGATCCTGGGCAGGAGGGGAGCTCGAGTACAAAATATTTCTTCTGCATCTGGACACAATCAAATACTGTGAGTGTGGGTCTGCTAAAACACAGATCCTATCATTTGTGTAGTGATATTTTTCTGGTAATGTAAGGTGTCCGAGAAAATGATGACAATGAATGGTGAAACCCAGCAGAAACATTTACTTATTTGTAAAGAAAGGCAGCACATTTTGATGATGTTATGGGAATGATCACAAATCATTTTGAGAAGGTCTAAGTACAATTAGCAAAGGAAAAAAACCAGCTTTTGTTGATGCCTTAGTTCAGCAAAACAGTTTCAGAGTAACTTAACTGTGATGTTACTGTAGGTTTGTATTCAAATCTTAATGCCTGAACCTTTTCCATTTTTAAACAAAAATCTCACCTCTGTCTCGAAGGTGATGTCTTTAAACCTGGACCAATGGGCACAGAGCTGCCATGGTCTGAACTCCTCCAGAATTCCACAGCAGCCTGCCCGGCCTCTCGGGAGGAGGCAGAATTAATCACTCAGGATCAGACAGGTGCGACTCCCCCAATGAAACAAAATGCTTTTCCTGCCACAGGCTGGGAGACAAACCTTGCCTGGGGCTCGCTGGGTGCCCAGCAGCATCCACAGAAGGAGTGGGAGCAGAGAGGGAACGCTGGCCTGTGTGGTGTGATCTCACAGTGCTAGCTCCAAATGATGCTGAGCACCAGTGGTGGACTCCTCTGCCCCTCTCACTCAATAGATTACAAGATGTCTTTCCTCCCATTGTAGCTGTGATAAGGGAAGAAGTTACTCAGGACACTCACAAAGCTGAAGGATTTGCCATAAGGTCATTTATGTTTGTTGTACAGCCCAGACTCCTGTGCAGAGAGGTAGACACAAAATATTTTATTTTCTTTGGAATCATCTACCTGGTGTCCTGCCTTGCAGAAGCGGGGTGAGCCTTTGAGGAAGGATGTGCTGACAGTGTCAGCCCAAGGCAAATTCTCTCAGATGTTTCTCTGGACCCAGAGCTCTGCCAGAACCAGTCTGATCTTGAACCACATGCTCTCCCTTTTTATAAACTTACAGTGTATAAGCTTATGTGATTTCACAAAGAAGCTTTCCATCTTGTAATTCCATAGCCTGAACTCTAAGCACTTTCAGTCCTACTGGTGATGTTTTCCTTTCTCTCAGCTGTGTCCGCCCAGGCGTATTGCTAATTAATGTCCTTTTTCCTCAGAGCGCTTGGTGTGTGTCCCCAAGGGCTGAAAGCAGCACAGCAAATGGACAAGCTGGTAATTCTGGGGACTGGCACTGGCGGGAGAGGCTGAGCCCGAGTGCAGCAGTGCAGGCAATGCTGCCTGGGCACTGCAAACGCTGCAGCATTTCCTGCGCTGTCCCAGGGGAGAGCCTGCTTTCCCTGCTGTTCTTCAAAAAGGCATGCTATTGCCAGCCGAAGGGTTGACCTGGAAATGTTAAATAAGGGCTAATTCAAAACCAGCAGACTGCAAAAAGTTTTGGGCAGGGAAAAAAAAAAAAAAGAAGAAAAAAAATGGCAGGAGCTAAATTTGGAAGGCAGCGAAAAATCAATTAATAGAAATGTATTTGAAGGAATATGCAAATGAGGCATAAAAACTTATATAACAGGTTCTGTTTTGGCAAGAAATATAGGACAAAATATGGAAAGAGTGATGAAAGTGGATAATAATGGTTTGAATGTTTCAAACAGGTTAGAGTTTGTAATATTTTCCACTTAAAGTGAATGCAGACCTCAAGTGTTGTTATTCAAAGGCTTGGAAGTCTTTTTTCCTTAACCAGGGGAGGCAGTAATGGATGTAGGTCAACATGCTGGAGAGTTGGTTGGATGAGAACAGTGGATACAGAGGGGCAGGAACATGCATTGTTTTATTCCTCTTTTGTCTCTGCAGGGCTGTGCAGGTGCTATTTGATGTCAGCAGGTAACATTCCCTCCCCTTTTAATTCCACCCAGGCAACCCCACTCCTCCCGTGCCGCTGGCAGTGCACTCTGTTCCAGCTCAAGCAAATATCCTGATTTATGGCATAATAACAGGATCATTTTTCATGCTAAGCCAGCAGTTATCAGCAGTTTTGGTGATGTGTTGGAATCTATGTGGCTATAAAAGGCTCTTTCCAGTTAAATCAGTTTGGAAGATAAGCTGAGGCGTTTGCAAAAATTGTTTTATTAAAGTGTTTCATAGCTATTCCATTCCAGCATAAACCCGCTTGACTTTTCTAAAGAAAATTGTGTTCCTCAATGATTTTAAGTCACTGATGCCTTATGTGGCGATAACTTGCCCCTATGTCAGTCCAGAAAGATAATATTTAGCCATCCTATTTTTTTCCTCGAGGGCTGCTCATGGGCTGGTGGGGGATGTCCCTGCCCACACCAGGGGCTGGAATTTGCTGGAATTTGATGATCTTTGGGGTCCCTCCAACCCAACCTTTTCTCTGATTGAATTGGTATGGGAAAGGTAAAGATTCACACACGGTGTGTAATATCTAGAGTTAAAGCAAATATGCCATAAGACGTGAAATTCCAGGTGAAAATAAGTAATCATTTTTTGCTATCTGTGGTGTTTCACATAATTGCTGTGCTGCTGTTGCTATGGTAATGACAGCAATTCTCTGTCTCTATATTGTCCTCTTTTCTGTCATTTACATCTACTTACATGTGCTCACTTCTACTCAACAGATGAATTGCCCATCTTCATCACCTTTTTTTTCATCTTGCTTTACAGCCTCATACAATAAACTTATTTTTAGTCTGCACAGAACTTAAAAATAGATATATGCTTAACGGCTTTGCTGGGCTGGTACCAGTGCTGCATTTCTCAGATGATCAGCCCCACAGGAGTGATGGCAGCTCTCTCTTACTCTCCAGAGCATTTCAAGGACCTCTTAAGCCAATGCAAACATTGTCTCTTGAGCTGCTCTAGCAAATTGGCACGAGGAAGACTGAAATTGGCTCCATGCTATTTCAGCAGCTATAAACTTCCCTCCTCCTGTGTGATGCTGCATTTAGGATTGGCTGAAGGAGAAAGGAGAGAGGCTGCTGGGCATTGTCCATCCCTGATGGGGCAGAGGGTGTTTGGGACACGGGGGTTTCTCGGTGGGCAAGGCTGCAGATGGGAGAGCTCTGACAGTGGGCACACAGCACAGCGATAGCAGAACACCGCACAGAGGAACACTGGCATTTCTCCAGCATGATGGACACTTTGTGGTCATCTTTGTGAAAATCTCAACTATTGGCTTGGTGGGGAAAAAAGGATAATGTAGTGCAAGCTTGTAAGGTGGAGAAGTTCTGTTACAAAAATGGTTTGTGGCTGATTATCCAGACTAACCCTACCTGGAATGGGCTCCTCCAGGACAGTGCCATGCAGGAGCATAAGAACAGCAACCTGGGGGAGCCATTTGTGCAGAAGAAATAAAAATGGTGCATGTGCTACATGAGGGAGAAAAGGACAATAGGACCCATTCTGGCTGATTCTCTCTGTTTAATTTGTGATCTTGGGAACTAGTTTGGTTTGGCTCCCAATCTGCACAATGGAGCGACATCCTGGTTAAATTATCTCTGTGGCTCCTGCTCTGATATGATCTCTGGGATCCTGCCATCACTTAGCAGAGCATCTGCTATTCTTTCCATGGACAGAGATAACTTTGAATTAGAACTCTGAACTTTTCAGGATCAAAGTATCCAAAACTGGCCTCTGCCTCTGCATGATGTGTAGGAAAAAAACCCACAGTGGACAGATGGTGAGATGCTCCTCTTTCCAATATTACCTCTTCTTTCCAATATTGTCTCTTCTTTCCAACATTATCTCTTCTCAGCCTCTTGCCTCAGTTTCTGCAGCAGACTTTTATGTTCTTGGAGAAAATCATGAGCATCAAAACATGAGAAAATGCAAATACTATCATAGAATAGACTAAGCTATTTTCTTCTCAGTTTTCAGATAAACATAATCTTGTCTCATTCATCTGACAAACACAGGTTTTCCCGTTTCCCCTTGCTCAGTGGCAGGTTCCAGCTTGCCTGGGGTGCAGCTCGTGTGGCTCTGGAGCTGTGCAGTGTCTGCAATTGCTCTCCTGCCCCTTCTGGGCCTTTGGGGCTTCTCCTGCTGCTCTCGCCTGAGGCTCACTTATTTTTTTTTAATTTTTAATTTTTTATTTTTATTTTCCAGGTTTTTATTTTCCATATTTCCACTCCCTGCCAGGCTGAGCCCCAGGGAGGGTCTGCTCTGCTCTCCTGGCACAGCTCCCTCAGAAAGAGCAAACTTTGCTTGCTTGGAGCTTACACCGCGTACAAAAATGTGGTTTAGGGGTAGAAAGCTCTTGCAATTCACCCACAGACTTGCGTGAAGGCAGAAACAAGGCACACCCCATAGCTGGAAGTTCTGTAAATTAAACAGAACCACTGCAGGCTCAATTAACTGCTAAAGCTGCACAGAAAGCTGCAGAGAAGTGCTAAGGCGATTTTGGCTCTTTTCTACTTTTGTGTTATACATTATAATGGCATTTATGTATGTCCTGCCTTTTTGGTTTCACTCCGGGAAGGATTGAACCTCAAATCAAAGCAAATTCAAATTTTGCACTCACAAAGACCAGAAACTGGTTGAATAATCGAGTTTTTGAGAAAGTCACTGAGGGAATTCAGGAGTTGAGACGGTGATTTTTGGGAAGATGAAAATATTAAAGTTTTTAGTGGTTTACCTGAAATGTCACACTCTGAGCTGACTGTATTTTTAACATTTTTTGTATTTGTTTTATAGGGGTGATTACCAAGTCATATAGTTCTTGTCAGCTCTGGTTCAAGGTCTGCTATGCAAATCTGGCCATTTTTTCATTTACCTCATAATGGTATTTTAAACACAGATCTTGAAATATACTTGAAAGGAAGAGAGACCTTTATCCAATTTACACGCCAGAAATTAGCAATGAAAACTGACATGAAAAAAATACTTGTGGTTCATGTACATGCTTATATAAAACTCCAGCTCTGCAGTCCATAGCAGAAGGTTCTAATTAAGCCTGTTCTGGTCCACAGTGCAGCAGTAACAGGAAAACATTAATTACCCTGAGCTATAACAGGATGTCTTCAGATCCTGCTGAGAGCCTCTTTCTCTGAAGAGCCAGAGATCACTGTCACATTAGCTGATATGATCTTTAGTAAAGGTTTGAATTGATTAGAACTTCTATTTTCCATTGGAAAGAAAAGTAATTAACAGTAATCAGCACAAGTTAAAGAGAAAAGGTACAAATTTCAATATGTAATGTGTTACAGGTATAAAGTAATTTTTTTTTTCCCTAAATTTGCGGTATTTTGAGACCTCTATAAGATCTGCTGAATCTGTTTCCATTGTACCAGAACTTATTTCTCGTGAGGTGCTCTTGGTCTCCACAGGTAAGGGCAGGTTTTCTGTGCAACCTTGTTGATTCCTGTATTGGGATGGCAAAGGTTTTTCCAAAGGCCACTCCACTAGGGATTGTGTCTGCCCATCACCACCCCGAATGGAAGCACTTTCAGTAAAAAGCAGAAAAGGTGTGGGGAAAAGGAGGAGGTTTGTTACCTGGCTGTGCCAAACTGAAGTGGTGACAGCGGAGTTTAATTCTCTGCACAGATAAATATGTGGGAATATGTGGGAGGTGATCTCAGATCCCTGTGGGGCTAAGACACAGGCCCACCCTTTTGTTCAGCTTAATTTGTAATAAGTATTCGTTTTTAACAGTGCTTCAGTGTAAATCTTTTAGTCATAATCCATCCTCTTGGAGCCAAAGCTATAACAATCAGCTGGATAGGAATAATTGGTGCTAAAAGATAAGTTAAAGTGTCTCTTTCTCTATAAAAATGTCTCCCTTTCTGGATCAGTTCAGCATTTTCTTTCTCCTTGAGAGGCAAGGATCTTTGGGCTGTAAAAGGATAGAAAAAGAGTTTTGTTTTCATTAAAAATTCATTTTTTCAAAGATGGGTTAGAAAAGCCCCATCCCATTAGTTAAGATACAAATAATCACAGTTTTGATGATTTTGGCTGGAGGTCCAGGGGAAAATAGCGTATCATACCTGTGTCTAAACAGAGTCAATTCATGTGGAAGAGCACCAGTGCATGGACAAATGGACAGCAGCCTGTGGCAGCGGGGTCTGGGTTGTTTCTGGGACTGACTGATGTGCCCAAGTCCCCCGTGCAGAACTTGTGTCCCACCTGCCATCAGCCCCTGGCGCTGCTCTGCCTCCCCTGGCACCGCCCTGGGCACATTTATATTCTACAACTGCCTCTTCTTCCTACCTTTGCATTTTTTCCCTAGTTAATTTATGATTCTTTAGCCTGATTTCTCATACGTCCTTTCTAGTTTTTGAAGATGACTTTATCTCTTGTCTCTGGAGGAATCTGACCCACAATGTAATTCAATATATTGCTTCAGAGCACCCAGAGTGCTGTGACCCTGCATCCCATGCCTTAATCTTGATTTCTGAATCTGTGTGAAATGAAGCCTGCATATAGATAGATTTGTCACGGAGACTTGAATTCTATTTTGTTTTTTTACCTTTCTGCCAGTCCATGTTTTCACACGCTGAGTTATTCTTGTTTATTCTCAGACCTTCTTTATCTGAGAGAGGGAAAAAATAAAGAGGTCTGTTTTGAATTCCCTGTCTGCCATCTAGCATGAATTTTTATACCAATAACACCAGCAGATTGCCATATGTACTTTTAAGTCCTCTGCTTTGGAGATAAGATTGATATTAATCCCATCTTTCTCAGTAATCTCCTGAAGCATTTACCTGCCTGGAATGATCATATTTGTTTATTTTTGGATTCTAAATTAGTTTAGTTTTAATATCCCTTCGATATGCTTTTCATTTCAAGTTGCTCGGATGACTCATTACTAGTCTCAGGTAGAGAATGTATTTTTCTGTGCCAGCCACTGAATAACAACTTTAGATGGATTCTTCTCCATGGATGATTTTTATGATTATTATTTTTAATCTTAGATATGTCTCCTTTCATGATATGCTACTGGGTACTAGCAATAGATCTGGCCGTAGTTTGCACTGAAACACTTTTCTGACCATTTAAAGGAGCATTAAAGTGGAAGTAAATTATTTGTTGCTTTTTCCTGATCCTCTTAAACTGCCAACATAGCGAGAAAGGGATTTTGTATGAAAGACAGCTTTATTCCAAAGGTCTCTAAAGAAGCAATAGAGAGTTCAGCCCCCAATGGATAAAGGTGAGAAAATTGGCTGTATGTTGGTAAATAAAGTTTAGTATGCCAGAAGACCTAATTTAGAGGGGAATTGTTGGAGTCCTGTTCTCGCAAGGTTAATGCAGGAGAGGCCAGTTCCCACCACTACAGACAGATGATCCTTATCCCAGGCATTTTGCTGCTTTTGTCATACAAAGCATGGAGCTCAAAATGCCAAGGTAGTCAGGCTTATAATGAATTAAACTGGACCTCAGAAGTTTAAGATACAGACAAAAATCTGAAAATAATTGAAGATAGTAATTAAACTGATTAAACAACCATCAAAACCAAATTCAATGCTTATAAAGTTGAATCAAGTATATGAGCAAATATTAAGCCCGAGGAAACTTTCCATCCACTTCTCTCTACTGGAAGATACAAAACGCAGTTTCCTGGCTGTTTCTAATGTAACTACGTTTTAGGAATACACCTGGGAGCCCACCAGATTAATGGGGGCTGCAAATAATCTTGAAACCAAAATGAAACGTTCAAAATAAGGGAAGATTGCAAGTAAGTCTTAGAATTTTCTTTCCCTAAGGCTAAAGCTAGAGGGTAGTTGAAATTATATCTGAAATGGATTTTGTTTTTTTCCTTTATAATGCATTCCAATTACTCCCACAGTAAGTAGATCTGGTTTCCTCAGTCTGTTTTCAGAAGACATTACTTAGATTATAGATAAAGGCACAATTATATGGCCAGACATGCATTAGCAAAGAAAGAATTCCTTGCACCTGCAGGCGCTGCCACCTGTGCGGCTCAGGGTGCCAGATTTGGACTCTGCTGTTGGAGATGTGCACCAGCAAAAATCTCCTGTTCAAAACATCTTCTGGTTTCCTCGGGATTTCCACCTCAGTTTTCATGAGCAACATTTCCCACCGAGGAACTCAGAAATTATTTTCCACCTGCTGTGTCCAGAGTCTGGGACCCCCAAACTTTCCACCCTGCAGGTGAAAATCCCTTCCTTTCCCTGAGAGCCAAGGCAGCAGAACTGCAATGGTTTGAATGGGAACGAGTGGGGAAAATCCAGCCACAGAGACAGTGCAATTTAACAATTTTACTTAAAAAACAGTAGGCAAACCCGATGTTAAAACACAAATGACACAAAACCTTTATGGCTCCTTCTAAATCTGCTCTCAAAACAGCTGCTAGACTTTGAAGCACCCCTTGATGAAGGCAGTTGGGATTTATGGCACCTAAAGAATCAAATTCCTTTTGTCTTTCAGTTAGTACATGACAGGAACAAAGCAGTACAGAAATAAATAGCAGTTTGCTTCCTGGTTTTAATTAAGTTTGGCAAAACAAGGTCAGAAGAGGAATATTTGAAGTTGCCTTGGGGATTTTTCAGTCAAACTAATGCTAAAAAATGTAAAGAAAAATGTGAGATACATTTGGTCCATCATTGTCATGTCTATAATTGCTTTGGAATCAGCCTTGTACTCCACAAAAGAAATGTGAACAATTTCTGTTGGCATGTTTGGAAAATGGATTGACCTGGTGTTTACTCAGTAAAATAATTTGATGCAATCGTGAGCCACAGCTCGTTTTTAGCATTTGCAGAAGCCAAGAGTTGAAGGGAAAAAAAAGAGCAAGCAAATGTTGGACATGTTGGAAGTGTTGGAAGCATTAAGGATATTAAATATTTATAGCAAATAATTGTTTTTGCATTTTGGTCTCCAAATGAGTGTAGCTCTTGTGTGTTTGGTGTGTGGTTTATTTGTTCTTCTGAACTGTGCGAGTCTGGAAGTTTTCTGCGCTGTTTGACACAGACATCTCTGGGGCCATGGATTGCTCATCCTGCCTGGAATTCCCTGCAAGGAGTGGGCTCAGAGAGGTGGGAGTTTGTGCGGAAAGTTCATACGGAAAATCCAGCGAGTAGTTAAGGGGTACAGAGCATCCCCAGGTCCCATTCTGCTCCCTCTTTACCCTGTTATCCTGCTCAGCATCCCAGCAGCAGCCGGATGCTCTCAGGCACTGAAGGGTTTGGTCTGACCCTCCATGGGCAGGGGAAATTTCTCCCTGGGATAAATGTGCTGGCAGGCACATCCCTGCAGGGCAGGGGAACTGCAGGCGTGGTGCCCCAGGAGTCAGGAGCTCAGAGGAACATTTTGGAACACACTGGAAAATCAGGAGAGAACACACCCCATCGTTTTCAGAAACACACTGCTCTTGTTTCTCCGGATAACCTGCAGTTGTGATGTCAGGTGTCTGGGTTTTAGTGTACACACCTGGGGTAAGTCCTTATTGTGAAGGGTTTCTCCTGACTGGCCTACAAAGAAATGATGGCATGAACTTGCAGTAACAAACTCTTGCCTGTGTTCCAAGCTGAAGGAGAGATTTTAAAAAACATCTGAGGAATGTGCATGATTTTTTGGTTTAATCTTCAGTGCTGTTCTCTCTGTAATTGTTCAAAAGTGTGTTGATATGCAAAAGACACCCAATTCTTTGGGTTCAGCTACCTATAGGTGTTCTAGCCCATCATTCCAGCTGTCTTTCAGCTTTATCATACAGTGTTCAGTATATTCTTATCTTTCCTCGTTATACACCTTTGTTTCATAGATAATGATTATATTAATCAAAGCCCATTTTAATGAGTAGTACCAGCACTTTTATTCTTAACCTTTCAATCTTTTTTTTTCCCTCAGACCATTTATCAAATATATCTGTCAAAACCAGTTCTTGCCTACAACAAATATTATTTGAAGTCATACTCCAAATGTGAAAAGAACAATCTATTTGCTCCCAGCGAGGACAGTTGTGTGGTTGATCAGGAACGAGGGTGTCATTGTGAGATAATAGTTCTGGGATAGATGATCGATGTCACTTGCTGGAGCCTGTGCTTGGGGGCTAGGCAGAGACACAAAGGCTAACTGGACTTGAAAGCTGAATCCCCATCTCGCCCTTACAAATGAGCCATCTCAGCTGGGCTTGGAGCAGTGGTTTAATCAGCAAGGAGCAGCCTCTGCTGAGATCCCAGTGTTGTTCCTATTTGTCATTAAATGGGGGTCATCAGTCTCCCTGGCTCTCCCTACAACCTTTGTATTAAATTTGCTGTAAAGAAAACAAAAGCACTGATTAGTGAGGCCTGGAGATGTTTGTCAGAGCTACAGGTGCCTTTCTTGACAGGAGACTGAGTATACAAGCAAATCTCTGTAAAATGAAAAGCTTCTGTTAATCTTGAAAGGTGGGAGGAGGATTATGGATAATTGAAGGTGGGAGAACAAAACTGCTAGATCTGAAACATAAACACATTGTCTTTGTGTCCATCAGAAAATAGATTTTTGTTGCTCCTTTTCCTCAACTGATTTGTCTTGGGGGAAGTTCGCATTTTTGAGATAACAAACTTCATTTTACCTTGGCGAGCAGCTTGTAGAAATACAATTTTGCTTCTTTACCACAATACAATGATGAGTGGTTAGTACCATGCTTCTCCTCACTGTACTAGCTTGTGGAGTGCAGGTTTGCTGCCAAATCCAAGATTCTGGTAATTCCCTGCCTTCCCTCATCCACAGCCAGCTCTGCATCTTCTCCATCCTGTGCACGTCCCCAGATCCTTTGCTCTCCTCCATCAAAGTCCTTTCCTTCTCTATTTAAAAACTCTTTGCTGGCTTGTGATCACCTCCTGATTATTTAGGTTAAAATGTGCATTTGGTTGCATTGCTGCCTATACATGTAAATAGTTCTGGTTTTAAACTAAGAAATGTAGAGATTTAGCTTTCTGAAAACTCAGACACAAAATGGTTTAATGCTTTGCATTGGGTGTATTGCGCTGGAAATAATATTCCTTCCCTGCTTGTAAGTACATAGAAAAGTGCGTTTCTTGATATTGATCAAATAAATACATTTTATTGCACTGTAATTACAGATGGAGAGACAGAGGGGAACCCTTATAACAGAGATAAATATATTTTGAAGAAAAATAGCTGTAGGATTGAAAACTAAAGAATATGGCTTAGATAGCATGATAATGTTCTTCGTAGAAAGCTCTGAGCAGATCAGACTGGAACTACTGGATAACTGAGGATGTTGATTATAGTTAGCCCTTGGCTGTTTGTCTAAAGTAATCTTAGGATTGAGCATGGATTTATTTGGTAATCATAGCAGTTCAAGCAATTTATCTAATCAAGCACACTGCAAGTCTTCATCCACCACCAGATTTTGTTTCTTGCTTGGATCTTTCTGCCTCATGTGACTTGAATAAAAATTTTCATAAAACCTCTAGATTTCTGTCCAAGAATGGATGTTCATCTGTGAGCAGGAGAAGAGAGTTCATTGAGGCAGCAGCAGCAGCACAGAATCTCCTGCAATCTGCTCTGAACTGTGGCAGATTCTGTGCCTCAGAAAATCCAGTTCAAAACTTCAGGAAGTTTAAGTGGGGATTAATCTGGCCACAAGTGTTGTACTGGCCTTCTGCAGAGATCTGAAATCTTGCCAGAATTCATACCTTGAATGGGCTTGCTATAATAATTTAAATTAAGACAAGATAACGTTTTGTACTCGCAGGTGGCGCAGAGGGAAAAAGAGGTTGCTCTTGTACCAAAGAAATGAAAATGAAATGTCAGTTAAATTAGTTAACTGCGCAGCCTGAGCCAATGTGAGTGCTTCTGTGCATGTGAGACCTTGAGTTCTGAGGTGAAAGCAGGGATCCCAGTTTGTCTGCAGCTCTTGGCTCTCAGCAGCAGGCAGGATACGGCACCATCTACATTTCATCACTCTGTTTTCTGACAGGAGTATTCCTCAGTATTTATAATTCTTTTGATTATATCTACAGCCAGAAATGCTCATTAAAATAGCAGGTAATTATATAATTATTTTCTTATTTTCCTCTCGCTCTGCTATCTGAATGCAGCTATGACCCTGGATTTAGCTGCAGTCCTGAAGGTGAATGTATGCTGGATGCAGGCAGTAGGGGATCAGCTCAAGGGCTTCAATTCCTGCTCCACTTTCTGTCAGCCCCAAACCTGTTTCTGTGAGCAGCCTCAGTTTTGGTGGTGTTTGCAAACCTTCCTGTGTGACACCACACTGGTTCCACACTTCATTCTCAGTGTGGAGCCATTTGGAAACTTCATTTTATGTGGAAATGGAGTTTGCTGCCTCAAACACAACTGAAATGTTTTTCATCCCATTTTTAACCCCTTTTGAGTTGTCAGTTTGCAATGAATTGTGAATTCCAGTCAGTTCTGCCTGAGGTGTTCCCCAGTTCCTGGGGTTTGTACTCTAACTCATGACAATAGCTTTACATGTGCTGTTTAGCCCTTCTTTCGTCCCTCTCATCTGATCTCCCATCAGCTCCTGGGGGAATTGGTTTTATCCTGTTCCAAACCTTCACTTTCGCACATCTAAAGCATCATTCTGTTCTGTTCTGAAACCCAGCACCTGGTTATGCCCATGCTGAGCAGAATGAAGTACCAGAGGCAAGGGCAGAGCAATTAGAGCTCTGAAGGATCTGCAGCAGTTGCTGTTTCCAGGAACAGCACTTCTGCAAGATGATGCTGTGATTACCTTGCCTTTGAAACTGCTGCAAACTCTTTCAACAACTTCCATGGGCGTTTGCCTACAACGGAATGACTCCAGTTTAATTTAAATGTAAATGAAAAGTACACAGTTTAAAATGTTTAACAGGCACAGGAGGATTTTGCACAGAGCACAATTGTTCACGTGCTGCGTTCTGCCGTGGTTATTATTCACTTATGGCACATCTAAAATCTTTAATCAGCTCCAGATGATTTTCTCCCTCCCTCTCCCATCCACGTAGAGGGTCTTTAGAAAGACTTCCCAAGAGCTGTGCCAGCTTGGCTTCTGCCAGATGCTCTGGTTTGCTAAATCCTGCTGCAAAGTGGCTTTCATGACTGCAGAGCAGAACTAATGCCTTCTGATGCTTTCTTTGCAATGAGCAGCAAAGCCAGGCGCCAGTTCCTGCAGTGATTCTGGGTCCTGGCAGCTCTCCTCGGGAGTTCCTGCCTCTTTTCACTGCAGCAAACTGCAGGTTTGAGAAGAGGGACAACGGGGAGTCTCCAACTCCCAGCTTGCAGGCCTTTAGAGAGGCTGTTCTGAGGCTTGGAGCTCGCAAGAAGAAGCCTTGTCCATACCTTCAAAGCCTTCAGGATGCTCTGCTTTCTGCAGAGAAATCCTTGGGAGCTCACTGTGCTTGAACAGTCTTTCCTGCTGGTAATTTAGATATTATTCCAGGCATTCCATTAGTTTCACTGTGGATTTTGATCTACCTTATGTCTATGTGGTCTCCAGCCTGTTCTTTTGTAATTAGAAAACATTATTTTTCTTAAAAAGGCACAAAAATAGGATCAGGCCAATACTGGTGTTGCACACACCTGTGGTACAGCAATGCTCCCTGCCCTGGGGCTGAGCTATCCAGGTGTGTGAGCAGTAACAGCACAGGGCAGTTCTGATATGATTTTATTTCCTGTGAAACAGCAACAATACTGGTATTGCAAAAAAAGGTCTTCTTAACTGACTGAATTCTTGCAGGTTCTAGTTACAGGATCTTCCTACAGGCTTTTAAATTCATCTGCCCCTCAAAATTCCATTCTTTTATCACCTTCAGGCTTTGCCAGTCTGGAGTTTTCCTTATTACATACATCTGCGCAAAGTAATAAGTGTAGAAATTGCTGTTAATGCCATAACATTAAAAATGGATATAGTGAACCCTGCTGAAAGTCACATTATTTTTAATTGTCCGACTTGCAGGGGATCAATAGCCTGGGAACCTGTGAGGAGTATGGACAATTCATTCTTCACACAGTTCAAGAGCTGTGGAGTTAATCCTGTATGTGGCACGTTTGTCAAATTAACAGATGCTTCAGTTTTGCTCTGGCTGCTGCCAGGGATAAGCAAATAAAGATGGGACACCCACCCACCTCCCCAGGAACTGGCTCCGGCACGGGGCAGGCTGCAGGCACACAGGTAGGGGATGCTGGCTCTTACAGCGAGAGCTGTAAACCAGATTTTGTGTTTGTTCTTGTGGTTCTGCGTGTGCCGGTTCTGCTGCGTTCTGCACAGAGAGCTGAATCCACATTGACAGGGTCTGGCTGACACTCAGATCCTGCGCTGAGCACGAGAATGGCACAGACCAACGCACCCCTGTGCACCCTGTGCTGCAGCAGCTCCCCGAGCAAGTGCACCCTCATTCACTGTGTGATAGCGAAAGGTAGGGCTGAATTCACTCTGCAGAGCAACTGCGTGATAAATAATTGCAATCCTTTAGTTAGTCACTGTAAAGAAGCTCCATAAATAATTACTGATTTACTGACAGCAATTTAGTTGGCCTAAGAACCCAAGATTAATAACACACTCTGCTTGTTCTCTGGAATAATAGCTTAGGTGCCATTTCTAAACATTATATATCTTTATCTTGGACTCTGATAACTGTCAGCTAATCCTGACCAGAGGAGCTAAGAAAGTGCAGCTAAAATGGAGATTTCTTTCATCTCAATAAATCTCTTTCCTTTACTGCCTTTTTTTCGCCATAGTCAGGTTTCTAGTGAGGCAATCTTAATTTATTAGTTTAATCTGGGAAATTAGTTGCTGTAGGTTTTGGTTGTACAGATCAATGGACAATAAAAAACATTTTGACTTGAGTGAGATTTCCTTTTGCAGGGATGCAAAGAGAATACTGAAATATTTTAGGCCGTTATTGTTTCAGAGACTAAAATTCAAATACTAATGAAATATTTCCCTGAAATCTCTGCAATAGCTGTCTGCAACTGTGTAAAGACAACACATTAAAAGTTTAAATGAGTAACAACTGTTAGAAGTTCCCCTTTCCCCCCAATATTATTACAAATTGTGTTTTAGAGAAAGAAAAATGGAAGCATTTTTGAAAGTTTCTAGCTGATTTGGGAATCCAAATCTCACCATTGGTGACATGGGGCTGAAGCCACATAGTTGTACCTTCAAAAACATTTGTTGAAAGTAATTGGACCGTAGCTGCTACTTGAACATTTTTCTAGGTCTCATTTGCATTTGAGGAGTTAAGGATGTTTTAATGTCTGTGCCACCATGATTTAGACTTTAAGACCTGTTCAATGCCTTTTACTGCTTGGCCTTGCAGCTGCCCAGTCACTTATGAGAGCAGGATTTAGCTGCTCAAATCCTTTAGACCTTGTGGTGATTAGTGCAATGGCATGAGAAAAATTAGAGCTGGCTACTTAAACATGGAGCTAAGTACTCAGCAGCTTATTACTAAATGCTCCATAGGCCAGGCTGGAATTCAGGGCGAGCAAAAACCACAAAGGTGCTCAGGGTGTTATTGAACAGGGTCCAGTTGGTGCGCAGAGAAAGTGACCAAGTGCCCTTATCCTTGTGCAAGTGAAGATTGATTGTGCAAATGGAGAATGGCTGTGCAAATGAAGAATGGCTGTGCAAATGGAGAATGACTGTGCAAATGGAGAATGACTGTGCAAATCACGAATGCAAACCATGAAATCGCATCCGAATGGTGCTGTGCTCCCGCAGGTGCCCCTGGAGCCCTGGGAGAGCCCAGCCAGCCCAGCCCCAGCCCAGGGATGCTCCTGCCTGCTGGGATGGCGCTGAGCACACGAGCTGCTTGCTCTTTGCCTCCAGAGCAAACAGAGTTGAGATTGTTCTTTCAGCATTCGGATGTTTGCAGAGCTCTGCTTTTCCTCTGAAGGTTTCCGTGGGATTGGCAGGGCACCTTCACTTGGCTTTTTTTAAGCCCAGGCTGCATCTCAGTACACTTGTGTTTGCAGGGTAACACAGAGTATTTACTTCTTTTCCCATTTCTTTAGTTTAAAACAGAGATGAAAATCAATGACTTGTTTAATGGGTTGAAAAATCTCCACTGCTACTCTGACACTGGACTGCTGTGTACCTTGCATTGTTTTGTTTCAAGTTAGGGCATTTTCCCTGAGACATAATTTTCTTCATCATGGAATGCAGTATGAGGTAGAGTTGCACTTCAGAGATATATACCTGGTTACAAAACATTCGGTTTTTTCACCTCACTGTTTCCATTTCTCCTGGAAATGTCCCTTATGTATTCATTAGAGAGAGGAGGGATCAGTGTGGCACAGATTTGGAATAAGATTCACACCGGGAGATGTGAAAAGACAATATTGAGATACAGAATGGAATTCTTTTCACATATTGTAGACAAATACTCTGAAGACACAGTATCTGTTTTTGATTTCCACAAATAGTTTCCTTCCTCTTACATTTCCATTCTGAAATTACATTTCGGTAAAAAAACCTTGTATTTTTTCTTTTCTGAAGTGAAATGGCATGTACTGTAAACTGCTGTCTTAAACAGTAATGACTTGCTCAGGACTCCTTGCTGGTAGCTAGTGAACCACAAATATATCCCAGGAGGAACAATTTGAACAAAAAGTAGCACAACATTTACTTGAACTCAGCAGCAAACTTTGATTGAAGAGGGTCTGTGTTTGTTCCCCAAGAACATTTGAGTGCTTGACCTAAGCACAGAAATAGGCAGGGAAGCGTGGGGGTGATTTATTCCAATATTTCTTCTGCCAGAAGCCAAGTTTGATGCACATATTTCTAGTTCATCATGAGTTCTATCAAGGGAGGAAGCAGACCCAACAAGTGACTAAATATTTTCTAGCTGGCACTATGCACAACCTATTGCAGAATTCCATTTTTGTAAGTCGTCAATGTTCTTGTAGTTAATTACAGTTACTTGACTCATACAACTAAAAATTACATGGGAATGGCAAGCTGTGAACATTTGTGACAAGATTTCAGCAGACAGTCTGAGTACCAGTAGTTACTCTGAAGGAGTAAATAAATGTCAATGTCTCAGTCAGCTCCAGAATAAGACCTGACAAAAACCCTACTGAAACAATTGGAAGTCTTCCAACAAATTGACTCCATTAGGCTTCAAATTGGAGGGTTTGTCTACTAAAATGGGATGGTATTCACTTGTTTGTATTGCTTGTGACATACTATTAATTATAATATTTCTATCTTTGAATACTATCAATGATCATATTTATCCAAAATGTCTGTAACCTTCTGGTGAGAGAGATCTTTCAATCCCGGAACTTCCCGTCCTGTAAACACTCAGTACCAAATTGTGGCAGCCTGATGGCAACTTGTGTTTTTCTGCTTCACTCTGTTTAGCTGGAAGATACGTGAGACAAGAAAATTAAAAGTGATGAAGATGTGAGGCAGCCAAAACAGCTCAGATTTTCACATCATAAATGTTAAGGTGTACAGACATACTGGCATATACCTATGTGCACACAGACATCTCTAGAGCGGCAGGCTTGCATCTGACCCAGGATTTGACTTATAGCTGGGAAACAGGAGTTCAACTGAAATAGACAACGGAGGTTACATTAACTCCATAAAAAATGTAGGGCCTGACTCAAAAACCCAGCATCTTTTAACAGAAGTCAAGTGGCCTTCTCATTTGTCTGGCCAGCTTCTATCAGGTTCATTACTCTCTCTTGATTAAATCTTTTCTAATGACTTCTGCCTGAATGAGAAGCAGAGAAATGGTAGCCAGCAATCACTGCTCAGACAGACTCTGACAGCAGAGTACATGACTCATTTCTGTTCAGCTGGATCTCTTTAATTCTTCCTAACTGGGAGGAAAAGGGTTCCATCAGCAACAGATACCCTAAGGGTGTAAATTCTGGGGGAAACGTTTACTATGTTGTAGCTGGCAGTAATTAGAAGACTGGAAAATTATTGCAAGTTTATCAGGAATACATAGAACAGTGAAAAAAGGGAACCAATGTAGTAATACTAAATATTTAAGTTGTTACAGCCCATTTGTCTCACAGAATTATTTATCCAGAGGAGAACAAAAGGCAACTTTTGCCTCTTTGGTGTTTTTTCTCTAATTGGAGTGTATGAACAGTTTGGTCTCACCTGAAAATGAGTGATGGGTGCCTTTTGGCCAGAGCAGAGTGACTTACAGGATGTGTACCCTGGTAGGAGCAATAGGTACACAAGCTTTTGTGATGCAGTCAAACTCCCAGTCAAAGTTCTGGCGAATGTTCATTGTGTGCAGAGGGTTCTGTGGTGTTCCAGCCCCAGCACTGGCGTGGTGCCCATGCCTGTGCCTGGCCCTGCCCTGTGCTCACCTCTGCAGGCCCAGGTGTCCCTGCTCCAGGCTGGATGCTGGAACTGGGAGCTGTGTGTCCGTCTCAGCATCGCAGGACCCGAGGGATTCACCCTCCTCCAGGCAGCAGTCCTTGGAGAGAGGGGAGGGAAGGGCAGCAGCTCCTGGAGTGAGCCTGCACTTACAGAGGATGGAACCTGCTGCCCTTCCCTCAGCCGGGCCCTCCAGGCAGGAGAGGGAAAATTATTCCTTTCTCCCCAGCCAATTTCTTATTGTGCTCTTTTATCTACTTTTTCTCATGAGGCTGATCATAAATGTTGTCTTTTCCGACAGAGAGCTGGGCTGCTCTGGGCAAGATAACAAACATATGCTCTTTCTGCCACTTCCCTTGTATAAAATAACTTTTCTTATTCTATTTGCTTTGCTGCCAGTTCTTATCTGGAATTTGGATCATAAACCAGAACTGTCTTTCTCCAGGACCACTAAATAATATAGTGTCTGGTAAATTGTGAGCATTTCTTTTTTATTTTGTTCTGAATTTTATGATGTTTTAAAATAGACTTGGTAACTATTCATACCCTATAGAAAAGTCAGATACAAAAGCCCTTTATCTTCTTCATTTCTGGCTGCTATGTTGACTTGTTTTAAAGTGTTGTCTTTGCCTTCTTTATTGAAAATTGGCTTTTTCTGGTAATACTGGTGTGGGTCAAGTTCTGATCTGAAGTTTATTGCTGTTAGTACCTTTTGCTGTCATCAAGAGTGTTATTTGTATTTACAATAATAATGAATAGCATGTAAGCACTGCAAACAAAACTGCTCAGGAGAATTCTTTTCACAGATTAGGGCAGGGTTTACTGTTCTGTCTTTAAATCTCCTGATATCTTCAATTGCTAAAGAGAAGTGGATTAGTTTTTTGACTGAGATGCATCAGGGTTTAGTGCACTTCTCATCCAGTGGATCCATCAGGACGCTCCTGCCCTGTTGTTCCTGTGGTGCTTGGAGCCCTGGAACTGAAATCCTGGTTGGCTGAGGAGCACAGAGGACAGCAGGACATCGGGACAGCAGGACATGAGGACACCAGGACAGCAGGACAGCAGGACATCAGGACAGCAGGACACCAGGACAGCAGGACAGCAGGACACCAGGACATCGGGACAGCAGGACAGCAGGACATGAGGACACCAGGACATTGGGACAGCAGGACATCGGGACAGCAGGACACCAGGACATCAGGACACCGGGACAGCAGGACACCAGGACACCGGGACACCAGGACATCGGGACACCAGGACAGCAGGACAGGGGGGTCTGGGGCAGCTGAGCCCAGCAGGGGCAGGAGGAGCTGGCTGGGGCCATTCCCAGCTGCTTTTATGGAGCTGTGTCAGAGGAGCCCTGGCACAGCCCCCAGGAAGGGCTCTTCACTGCTCCAGAATGCCAATGGAATTATTCATCAGAAAATCCATTTTAAGTGCTGCCTCCAGTAGGGGTTTCCATGGAGACTGCTGACCTTGTAGGAACAGAAGCAGCCCCTGTCTGGGAATGGCTGTGCTGGGATGGGAACACAGCAGATCACAGCTGTGCCTGTCTCAGGCAGGCTTTATCCAGATGTGAGGGGTTCGGGATCAATTGTTTCCCTCTTCAGATAAATCCTTCCTTTGCTGCACCCCTGTGGGTTGTGGGACAGCAGAGAAACTAAGGTGGGGAGCAGCGGCAGGAAGCATTGCAGCAAAGGGTGGGTAACAGGGCCTGGCCAACTCCCACGGAACTCTCTGGCCTGGGGTGCTAAAGGGTGAAATAACCTCAATTATGGGAATTGATTCACCTGCCCATGCCTGTGCCCACTGCATGGAGCTGGGAGCAGAGAATGGGCTCCCTGGAGGGGCAAATAATAATAATTATTACTTATTGTTATAAATTCAAACTACGTTTGTGCCCTTGTTCTGTGTGTAGGGGAGAAATACCTTCTGTAGGAGCTGGCATCTAAGAGCCCCCAGTCCCTCCCATGCCAAGTTGAGAGCCCAAATGTAAATAAAGCAGCCAGAGGTGGTGTTCAGCCAGCAGCTGCCGTTCCAACCACCCAGCCAGCCCAGGAGGAAGCTGGAGGCTCTCAGAACACGAGCCAGAAAGTGCAGGGCAGGTCAGGGCCAGGAGCAGAGCCTCAGGAGGGCTGGGGGCAGTTCTAGGGGCTGCAGAATTCAGCCAGAACAGCCCTCAGGTGGCCCCAGCCCTGTAATTTAATTGATGCCAATTCACAGCATTTCAGGATCTGCTTCCCAGTGCCTGGAGAGGATGTTTTGAGAAGAGCTCTCGGCCAAGGATGGATGAATGTACATGAATGTTTACAAATGAGCTGCTGACCCCCCGGACTTTAGAGATAGCCACAAATTCTGTTCCTCACAGAACCTCAGTCCCCCAGCCAGGCAGAGCAGCCCTGAGCCCAGGTTACAGGAGAAAAGGAAAATGCAGATTGCAGAGAGGGACATTTAACGTGTCTGAGGTAAGTTCCAGCAAGACCAGGTAGGAAAGGCCTGAGAAGTTAAATGAACTGAAAAGGTATTTACGGGAAGGGAAGTAATCAGCTTTACAGAATGTAGAGGGGAGCAAGACCTGTGAACATATTGGATTGCCAGGAACAGAGCCCAGCTGCCTTTCACATCCCAGACAAACACAGTTTGAGTTGCAATTGCTTTCATTTTATAAAAGCCACCATCTGTAGGGAGAGAAGGCAGAAGGTCGAAGTGGAGGTAACATAACCTCTTCCCTGTGCCAGTCCCAAAAATTATTCCTGCAAAAGCAGCAACCTGTAGACCATGTAGGAGGCAATTGCCTGCATTTTGTGACATCTGTTCTAGCTTCACCTGAATAGATAATGCCAGATAGTGAAACAGAGAACTTAGAGGAATGACTGCACAAGTGATGAAAAAGAAAATTGTTCTTAAAGGATTGTGGGAGGCACCTAGTGGTGGTGATGCACTGAAAGAATGTTAATTGCCAAATAGATAACTGGAATTTAAGAGTTTGAAATGCGCTTGTTTTTAAAGGCCATGAAAGGTCAGCTCTGAGTTCTTCCTTTCTCCCTGGGAAGGTGCAATGTCTCACAAATTACAGTACACAGAAAGAAAGCAGAGTTGAGCTGTTTTGTGCTTCCCAGTGTGCATTTCTTGTGGTGTCATTACCGAGGCTGTTACCTGAAAAAATAGCTCTATTAAATGAAAAGCTCTGATATGGAGAGGCAGATTATCTCTCTTTCCTTGTTAAATTACTGCACTGATGCACAGCCAGAAGGGACTGTGTGTTTCTTGCAGTTAGATGCTCACAGGACCAAACATTTTCCTAATGAGAAGGCATTATTAAGAGTTGCTGTGCACAAGGCTTTGTTGCTGGCCATTTTGAGCTGTGGACAGTGTGAGGCTGCAGGGAGGTGTTGAGGAGTTTGCAGACACGTGTGAGCTCTGCAGGTGGGTTCCAGGGGGGACATTGCTGCAGCCTGAGAGCGGAGCTGCTGCAGGAAAATGCCTTGTTCACATTTTGTCTCTGAGACCTCTCAGCTTCTCAGGGAGAAAAAATCTTAAGGGAAAGATTTTACATGGAATGATGTCTGCGACATACAAGTGGCTTTTTTGAAGTCATGGCACAGCTATTACCCTTTCTATCCACTGAAATGCTCCTAAGTACTCCCCTGATTTTGGTTTTATTCCACATTTTCCTCCAGAATATTATGAGCATGAACTAAAGCTAGGGTTTAGCAATGGCAGAGCTGCTAATTGTGCTGCAGTTTTGATGTGGTTTCGTGTTTGTGTGTGTTTTGGTCTGGGGTTTTTTGTCTTGAACTGTTTTATGCTTTATTTTCTGTTTGTGAGTAGATATCAGCAGAACTTTAGCTTGGAGGATGCTTAAAGGGACACACTCAGTGCCCAATCAAGCCTGATTTTATTCAGTAACAGCAGAAAATAACAGGGACAGGAGAAAATGTCAGTTTTGCCTCTGTTGTAGGTGAACGAGCAGCCCAAAGCAGCTCTGGGGAGCTCCCCTGAGCCAGCAGAGCTCCCATCAGAGCAGGGGTGGGAGAGGAGCCAGGGCAGAGCCCAGACATCCCCTGGGACTCAGTGATTGTGCCCCGTGTCAGCACCTGGGGAGAGTGCTGATGTCAGTGGTGCAGTTAGTGCTGTAATCAGCCTTGACAAGATGAAATATGGCCTCTGAATTCCAAAACATATGGGATTATTGAGAAGGAAAATGGTGCGAACAAGGGCAATTATAGCAATAACTATCCATGACACACTACATGGAGCCAGCCAAGCATAACACAGATATAATGAAAATATTTTTAAAGGCAAACATGATGTAAGCCAGTGCCAAAATGATCTAATTTATTATTCTGTCATGAATGATAAATGTTAATAACCTCTGTGTTTCAGAAAATAGCAAGAAGGCTTTCTTTTATGTATGACTTGCTACATGGTTTTGAAGGAGACAAAGGGAAGAAAGAGGATGAAAAACCTTTCTCATCTAAATTCTAATCTTTAATTTTTCAGCATATAATTGCTCCAGTTGTTTTTGCACACCTCACCACACCTGCACACCTGTGCAGCACCGAGGAGGCAGCTGGCAGCCTGTTAATCACCACAGAACCAGCCCTGGCCTTGGGAAGGAGCTGCACCCTGTGAGGGAGCTCAGGAGATGGAGATGTGACGCTTCTGGGCTTGCATTCTCATTTTCAGACAAATGTAAGAGGAACAAAGCTTTCATACCAGTATTATTTCAGAGCCCATCCCTTCTGACCTGCTGTGGGCTGAAACAGCCCCAGAGCCAGAACTTCAGGCAGGGCCTGGCCCTGGCCCTGCACCGAATGCCAGAGGCTCTCTCTGCTGGGGAGGCTCAGTGCAGCTATTCTCTATAAAGAAATATCAGGTATAAGGTTTAACAGAAATATTGCCTGCGCATCAGCAGGGCTCTCACAGGATGTGAAATTGCTCTGATGGATAATTGCAACAATAGCACTGACAGGGAACCTTCATTGTTATGCTGTTGTTTACAGCCTGTGTCAAAAGAATCATTTTAATAAATACAAAGTCCTTTTAGGAAATTAGGATTTCTTCTTTATTTGAGGGAGAAAAAAACAACAAAAGGAAATTATTTTACTAATTACTGGCAAAGTCATTCTTGCTACATTACCTATTTTTAAAACTCACATTTCGTTCAATTAAGATTTCATACTGTTGACAAAATGATGCTGTCCAAAAAAAAATATTGTAATAGCTGCTATATACAAGCCCATAAATAAACTGCAAGATTTTCAAGCTTCAAGAGACTGAGGACAGAAAGAGATTGTTTAAAGATTCATTTGAGCATTTCTTATTCAGTACATTTGCTGCATTCAGTACCAAGAAAAACACTTTGAATCAAACAAAAAGAATGGCTATCCATGCCAAGGGAACACGTTTGTGCTTGGTGGGGATTTTCACCGGTTTATCAAAACCAGGAGAAGCCCCATCCCCGATGCTGCGTGAGAAATTCAGTGCTCCAAACCTCAGGGGCCAAGAACAAGAGAAAACTGCTCCATTTCCAGCCCCTGCAGCCAGAGAGGACCCAGGGACACAGGGGGTGACCAGGGCTCCCTCATAACACTGCCCTGTCCCATTCAAGAGTATAAAACCAAACACATTTTCATGTTTGTCTTAGTTTTGGTGAACAATTTTAAACCAGAGCACACCTGGATGAAAACCTGATGCAGCCCTTTGTAGCCGTGTCACTGCTGTGTCTCCTGTTTGGGGATTTTTCCAAATGGACACAGGACGGTCACAAAATGACCAATACAGCACAGGAGGAAATGCAGGTAATGAAAATTGTGCAGAGGGAAGTACTCTTAAAAATAAAGATTAATAAAAAAAAAAGCTTTTATATGTTGTCTGGTTCATTCACAGAACTTTGTGCTATAATACAATGATTGGAAAATTATCAAGGAGGGTTTCAATCTGCATTTGTGGTCACAGGGTAAAACAACCAAAAGCAAACCAAAGAAACAAACCAAAACCAAAAGAACTCATATGGTCCAGTATAAAAAATATGCTTAAATATATTGTCTGCACACAACACAAACTCTGACCACTGTTATCACAGTACTCCTCTATTCCACCTCCTCTGTACATTCCAAGGGCTCTGTCTACAGGGTCTTTTGGGGGAAAAAAATCATTTTCAGGCCAAGAAAAGCCCATATATTTGCACAGCTGTAAGACAGAGCAGTGCAGAAAAGGCTAGGAGAAAACCATACAGAAAAGCCAAAATAAAGATGCAGCCATCTGCATATTTAGCTTTTACTGAGCCTCTGTTTGGAGTTAGCTGTCAACCACTGGAGTTATTTAACACTGGGAAACATGAGATTAAAGCCCATGGATTTAAATGTGTGATGTGCAGTTCTGCTGTGTTCCAGCTGCAGAAATCCAGCACAGATCTGGTGCAACTAAAATCATTTCTGTAGAATGTTCTGAGCTGTAAGCTTGGGTTGACTCTGGGCTTCCAGTTTGGGGATCACTCCAACAGGTCTTGGCTGGGGAGGGGAAAAGGCAGGAAAGATTGGGCCAAACTGAAAGAGATCATTTTTTAGTGCAGGAAGGAAACAGGGACAAAACTTGGTTTGGATCAAAGAGAAATTAATCGCATTGAGTTTTTCTAGACTTTAAATTCCATGTATTTTGGATTAAACACCTGGCTAAATTCAGCCATAATTGGTGGGTTAAAGATCAATTTACTTTCATTTAACTTTTTGATAAATTTACTATGCAATAGAAAATTTCCACTCTGCACATTAGAGTGTAAATACCTTTTCTCTTGGAAGCAAACAGCACATTCACTGGGACCAGGAATGGTCTGAGCTGCTGAATACACAAACATTTAATTAAGGTTAAAAAACCCCAGCATGAGACATCTTAGCAAGAGGCGAGGTTGAAGAGTTGCATATTTTCTGCCTGTTTGGGTTTTCTTGCGTATTTTCCGCAGTACCTTGGCAGCCCAGGGGCTCAGGACAGTGAATTCCCTGCTGATGTCTGCGAGCAGGGCTAAGGCACAGGGGCACAGGAGCTGTGGGGAGGGCCTCACCTGGGGAATCCCTCTGGAGACCCTGGATGCTGAACCAACCCCAGAGAAGCCCCAGGGGCTGTGCCAGGGGTTGAACTCTGGTGCACAGCTGGGGCGGCCCTGCCCCGTGCTCCAAACACCACTCTACAGCCCACAAAACACTGCTCAGAATAAAAATTACAGTGTTTATTTCCTCTTTAAAGGTACTTCATAGCAGTACTAAAGCAGAAGCTACTAAATGCTGAGCAGGGTCTGAAAGCACAGAAGAGACTGCAGAGCCCTGTTTAAAAGCTGTCTGCAGGAAACAATACGCAGAGCTATTTGCAGGCTGGCTGCCTTCACAGTATATCAGTGTGTTACATCCTCGTGGCAGGAGTTCAGTGTCTCAAAATGACCAGAAAAAGGAGCAAGGAAAGTCACAGTGCCAGCTCTTGGCTCCTAGAGGCCACAGTGAGTTTGCAAAATGCACTCAACAGAGAGTCATGGATTGCAGCCCCGAGCTGCAGGCAAAGCAGGGGAATAACTGAATAATTTGTATGGCAATACAGACACAGAGCAGCAACAGAGGTGCTGGGGGCTGCTCTAGGACCACCACAGCCAGTTTTGCCTCTGATGACAACGTGGCGAAAGGAAGAGCTAAAATGCCAACAGGCCACATCCAGGAGATTTACACCTCACAGGTGCTGTTCACGTGTTTATCAGCTTTGCTCATCCACACCCACGTTGGGAGTGGGGAGCTGGAACCTGCTTCTCCCCCAAGGCCTGGCCTCCTTGTAGCATTTAGATAAACACCATAATATGTATTTGGAATCGACTTCACTTTGATAATTCTGCAAGGTAAAAAATGTAAACAGAGAGAGCACAGCAAGTCTGGAATAGTCTCATTACAACATCACAATGGGAAGCATTTCATTTTAGAGCACAAAAACCCACCTTTTCAGAGGTATGTTGCTTTCCCTCAGTTCTGGGAGCTGGAATGATTCAGGGAGCAATAAGCCCCTCTTGCATACCTAGTGTTTTCATCATTGCTGACAAAACCATCCAGTGTATATTTGTGCTGGTCATTTTTACAGGTATTGCTAATAACCAAGTGCTAGAACATGTTACACTTTTGGAGGCAAGCAACGAGGGCTATTTACTCAACAAAACAACATGGCAATTCCCAATTCATTAGGCAGTGACTGAAACCCCAGTTTTGTGCTGTCACTGGCAGTGAGGAACAGCTGGAGGACACGGTGTGGAGGTCCTGATGTATGGCTTGGTTTTCTCTGAGGAGCAGCTGCTCCTGTCACACTGCTGATAAATCAATGCGGTTTGCTGAATTGCTGCTTTTATCCCAGGTGTTCAGCTTGGTGGGGGTTGTGCCTGGCCTGTTCCCACTCATCTGGAAAATAAAATAGTATAGAAAATCTATTTACTTATTTTGCCAAGCAACTCTTGCCTGGATGAAATAAAAGCTTGAAAGCATCTATTTAAATTACAGTGTTGTCACAGGGTCTGGAGAGCATATGCCATAAAGGATTCTTAAACAGTTATTGCCAGGATCTGGGGTGATTGGCAACGATCACTTAATAATACCTATCACTTCAGATGTCTGGTTCCTTATAAAACAAATGTCTTCTGTCTCAAGACAATCTAAGGAGAGCTGGAAAAGGATATTCATGTGTTGGTTCAGCAGTAAGAAAACCCTACCAGAGAGCCACCATCATCAGAGCAATACACTGCCAAAATGCACAAGTCCATTGCAGTTGGTGGGAATGGCCTCACTAACCATATCCAGAGCTCAAAAAGCTGTTTGCTTTTATCTGATGGTTTCCCAGAAAGCAGAGTTTTGTCCTTTGCTTTCAAAACAGATATTAGAGCTGCAACTTCGTGCTTGCTGGTTCCACCTGTCTGCACCTTGCATTAGGCTGGTGCTAAAAACACCCATGGGCCTGCTCTGTTCTTTCCAACAGAATTTAATGGGAAACACTCTCAAATACAGTAGGGGAAAAAAGGAGCAATACTTACAATGTCTGAATTGAAGGGCTTCACATTGATGTTGCGTGTTGAACTACTGGTGAGGGACCAGACCTTGGTTTTGTGCTTAAAGGCAGCTCTAACCTTTGGCAAAAACAGTGAAAGCAGCTGAAAAAGCTGTGTTTGTTTTCACAGGTGCAGCCTGCAATCATTTCCCCTTTTTCCTCCCTCCACACAAATGTCACTGTGCTATTAAACAACAAACAATCCGCCCCTACGCTTTTCTTTGTCTTTATGGACTTTTCCCTGGGACAGTTTCACATTTTCTGACTGCACACGGAGCCCCAGGCTCCCCCTGGGCTGCACTGACAGGTCCAGGTGCCACCAGGACAGAGAGCAGCTGCCAGCCTGCTGTAAAATTGGTCACTGAAAGGTGCTGGATGGAACTCCCTGGAGACGGAGCAGTAATCTCCACTAAGTGAAAATCAGCTGCAGAGAGGACAGATGGTGAGACAAGGAGGTGAGACTGGTCAGGGACTGAGGCTGGAAGTGACGGGTGTGGAGATCAAGGGCATCTTGGCTCATTCTCCTGTAATTCTTTACAATACCAGTGCATTTCTGTCTGGAAATAAAGCCCTTTTTCACCCAGCCACTTCTATACTCAGTCCATGGATGTTTCTTTACAATATCTGGGTTTTACTTCCCAGAAAGAAATTCTCAAGAGTTCCTGCTGTTTAGCTAAAGGAGTATTTTAGATATGCACAGCCTGTGAAGGAGCCAGTAGGACCAGCTCTCCAAAAATAACAGCTCACATCAGCTGTGTGGTTTTTGAGGATAAAAATTCTGAAAAGTTTCTGAATTTAATTTCTCATGAGGTTCCAGAAAAAATAACAGCAATTCAAATATTTGTGTTTGATCTAAAACATTTGAAACTTGAAGATTTCTAAGCCTGGGGGAGAATAGAATAAAGAAATATTTTTCCTCCCTACCTTTAACCTGCCTGCCTAATTTTAGTTGATTTCAATAAAAACCAAGAGTTCCACAATCAGACCTGACTCTCCAAACTGATTTTGGCAGAGATCACGTCAGTGAATGCTCTGGGCTGGAACAGGTTGGCAAATATTAACAAACAATAATTTCTCTACAGAAGAGCTGGAGTGCTGCTGGTGCACAGAAGCAGCAGCAGGCTATGGGGCAGAGCTCCTCATGAGCATCCAGGACAAAACCTGTGCAGAGCCAAAGCTGCCAGGGGCTCCACTGGGCACTGCCCTAGCAGCGCTGCAAATGGCTCTCACAAAACCATTTCTTTCAGCAATACTTGTGGCTGGGCATTTTCTGCTATCTGCCACGGGAGGAGAGGATGCTGCAAGCCAAACTTACATCAGCCTTGTCTTGGCTTTATCCCAGCTGTTCTAATGAAGCCTTAATGCAAAAAATGCCTCAGTCCCCTGCGAACACCTGAACTTCCTGCCAAGAAAAATACCTGGAATACCTTCTGCCCAGTATGGCTTCCCATTAAGGACTGCATGGGCAACACCCAGAAGTGTGTTTTGCTGAGAATGATATTTATTTTCCTCGCTGGGGCTGCAGCTGTACCAGAGCCCCCAGCAGGGACTGCCAGGGTGAGTCCTGCTCCCATTCTCCTGATCCCATTCAATCCTCTCCCCACAGTGCAGTCCTGCCTGCTCAGCCCCACAGCTCCAGCACAGCTTCCTCCTGACTCTTCAGCTGCTCCTCTTATCTTGGTTCTGTGCTTCAAACCTTCCTTTAATTAAATGCTAATTAAAACAAACGTCAAGCACGGGTAAAAACGCTGCAAGTCACGGAGCCAGAAGAGTCATGGACTAATTAAAAGAAAAAGGAAATCAGTGGCATAGCAGGCAATGATAATGCAGAAAGTCTGTTCTTGCTTCACACTTATGTTCTTTGAATTTGGTAACAACAGATTTATTAACACCATTTGGTTACATACCTCTGAGTTCAGAAGACAGTGAAACAGGAACATGAAAAATCCCTGAAAACAGAAAAAAGGGACAAGGGTGAGGTCTGGCTGTGAAAAATCAAATGTTTCACACTGTGTTTCTCTCAGTGTGTACAGAACAGGCATCAGGAGCTGGAGCCCTGTAAATATCTGAGTGCACTAAACCAGAGTGTCCCAAATGAAACTGGAGAAACCTGCAGCATTGGGTTACTGTGGGGCTTCTCTGGAACTATTCCTGCAAAAAAACCTCCTAAACTTTGCTGTACTAAAGGAAAAATCTGGCTGAAAATATGCAGAAATTCTTGTTTCATGACAACACGAGAACTTTTTGTTTGTGGTTGCAAAGACCAAGGAGAGGGAAATGCTCTCAGGGAAACACCAGATCAGGATTTTCCAGGTTAGAAAAGCAAGGTATTAGCACCAGGAGAATTTCCACAGCAGAATTTTGCTATCTTTGGGCTTTTAGTCCAATGCTAAGTTAAAAGTCCAATGCAAAGTGAAAATCCCTTTCCCTCATAAAGTAATTTTATTTTTCTGGCAGTAGTTTTCAGCACCAAGAACCCTGTTTCACTATTTTTGTATCCACAGTGGTGTTTGTTTCCAATTAAAGAAAGGATTTACAGGAGATTGCTTTTCCCTCCTCTTTGTACCCACTGCTTGGGAATGACCTGTAACATGCCTATATACAGGTTATGCCTGTGCTGAAATGTCTGCTCAAAGCCAAGCAGATGTTTGCATTCCTCCTTGGACAGAGCTGCTTTTCTGATTGCTGTGCCAAGGAGATGAGGGCTGATTTTCCTGCATGCAGCAGTTCTGTACTGCACAGGGAATAGCTCCACTTTTGATCTTTCCCATAAACTTCTGTTTGCTTTCATTTAGTCTCAGTAATGAAGCCTCAAATTGGCATTGAAAAATTGGCCTGGTATCTCTACAGAAGAATCCTGCCTGTGGTACACAGTGCTGCAAGAATGAATTTCATTTCATTTCTGAGGCTCAGTGCTGTCTCATTTATCTAATTATTGCTACTGGAAACTCTAAGGAGTGGGATACAAGTTCTGTTCAAACAAAGACAAGCAATTGCCAGCACCCCGTGCTTAGCACAGACTTAAAAGACAGAGGAAGGAACACAGGAAAAAATGCAATAAACATAAACATGTGAAGACATTACTAATGAGCCATTTAATTGGATCTCAGAAGCACTTCTGTGGCCATAGATTTGCCCACCAGGTACTTACCTGTAGTGAATTAAAAACAGCAAATATGTACTGAAATACTAAAGCGTGGGCATTGACAGCCAAAATGCCAAAGATCCACGAGCTGCCCAGGATTGGTAAGAGAACAGCCACGGCTTTAGCTGTTAGTCTGTGGGAGAAAATGAACACAGGAAATTGTGGTGAGACCATTAAAGAAATGTCAGCCTCCACACCAAGGAGTTTATCAAGTTTGTTCTGGCAGCAAGGCAGCAGGCAGAACTCTTCTTTACTATAAAATTCTTTTAATGGGAAAGATTTTAATTATTTTTTCATCTGTGGAAAGGGGGATAACAGAACATTGGTATCACACAGGACAAATACAGGTGGTGAGTCATGAACTGAGGGAGCAAAGAAAGAGATCTGAGAGATGGTCATAAAAACACATAAAAACAGGGCAGGCATGTCCTCAGTTCACAGAGAGGTTTGTAGTGGGCAGCCAAGGGCAGGAGTCAAAGGGCAGCGAGTGCTGCACATCCCAGCCCACACACAGACACAGCCTGTCCAGCCTGAGATCAGCCACAACACTCACCAGGCCAGGGGCAAACCACCCTGCTATCATGGCATTGCCAAAGAGCCAGCAGCAATCCACCTGCAGGAGCAGCAGGTGAACCTCTGACACACAGGTGCATTTCCAGTGCCAGCCCTCAAGGGACAAACTGCTCCTCCTGGCCAGCTGAGAACAATTTTGGCAGGAAAAGCACAAAGAAAGGACCAGTCCCCATCTGGAACATGTGCCAAGAAGGCAGATCTGATCCAGGAGCTCACTTGGTGAGCTCCTGTTGTAGCCCATGGGATTAATGCAGATTGATCAAATTAAGTGTTTAAAATATCGGTTAATTCAGCTTATGGTGCAGTTACAGATAGAGAAGCCATGGGGCAGAAAAGAAACAGGAGTAGTCAGGAACTAAAAGTCAGTCCCTGCTTGCTAAAACCATGTTTTTCAGAAATGACCAGATTTCTATTTAGATGGGAACCTATGCAAGAAAAAAAAAGTCGTTTCAGGGAGATTAATGTCCTACTTGTGCCTTGTGCCCCCTTGTACAGATTAAAGCACACATTGAGAGAAATGCACAGAGCTGCCTGACAGAAGACTGCTTGTAATTACAGCAAACACAAAACAAATTATATTTTTGTACAGCACAATTCAATGAAGAAATCTTTTAATGAAACTTAGAGACAAGATGTCTTGTTCATTTCAGTGACCTGAGCACACACTTCATTATATCCTCAACTAAAAGTGTGTCATGAAGTTTATAGGGAAATCTGGGCCAGGGAAGCATCTAGATATTTTTTTTCTGTTCTGGTTTGGGTTTTTTTCTGTATTGATTCATATCTCTGTATGCTCAGCCATGAATATTTCTGCACAATTCAATCTAATTCTTCAAGGAATTTTTTCAGTCAGAAAACGAAGGAATGTCTTAAAGCTTGAGGTCCTATTAAATTTTAAAGTGCATTTTAAAAGATACAATTTTTAAACAACTTACACAAGTTTATTTTTGTGAATCAAAGATGCTCTGGGTTGTTTTTTTTTTCTCTGATAGGATTAAAGATCCTCCCCAGACTCTAAGATGAAATATACTGCACTGGGGAGCTGCCAGCAGAACAGCTCCTGCCATGGAGTTTGTGCTGGAAGAGCTCTGAAATGGCACTGAGCACCCAGGAAAATGCAGAGTGCAGGATCAGGGGCTGGGCTGGCCAGGAACACCTGGGGATGGATCCAGACCCTGGGAGGGTTCAGGTGTGTGAACACCTGGGGATGGAGCAGGTACATCCAGATCCCAGGATGAGTTCAGGTGTCCCAACACCTGGGGATGGATCAGGTACATCCAGATCTCTGGAGGGTTCAGGTGTGTGAACATCTGGGGATGGATCAGGGACACCCAGACCCCGGGATGGATCAGGTGTTCAAACACCTGGGGATGGATCAGGTACATCCAGATGCCAGGATGTGTTCAGGTGTTCAAACACCTGGGGATGGATCAGGTACATCCAGACCCCAGGAGGGTTCAGAGTTTAACCCTCTGCATCCTGAACCAGCAGGGATTGGCACACCCAGCACAGCTCCACCTGTAAAACTCCCTTCACCACAAACCACCTCATTTTCTTTTCCCCTTTTCTTCTCACACTCTCTGGTTTAATAAGATTTTCAGTTTGGAATATAATTTTCCCCAACTGTTTTGTTGCCAAAAATGTTATCATCGTTTCCCTTTGAGTCAGAGCATAAAGGGCTTCATCTGATCTGTAGCTGGGGGCAGAATAGTCAGGCAGTCAATTTTCAATATTTTCAAAACCATTCTTACACTCCGGATTTCCAGAAGCCTTTAATATTGCAAATTACTCATATAATTTTAAAAATCACACTTAAATAAAGATGGCTCCTCATGAAGCCCAAAGTTCAGCACATGTGCAGCAGAATTCCATAGCTAAAATGAAAATACAATCCAGATGTGGAATTTTCCATGCTGAAGTATTAATGTTTCATGCACACTCATTTAGAAAAGCAGCCATGCAAAGGTGAAATTTGTTCAAGACTGAGGGTCAGCTCTGCCTGTGATTCTCTTAAATCTCAGTAAGAATTTTTTTTAGTTTTTCCCTAGTTATTGCATGGCCTTCTATGCTATTTGGCATTTCATCCTGTGTAGGAAATTATTAATTCAAGGTGTTTATGAGCTTTACCTACCAATCAAAGGACCCAGCTCTACGGTTCCTGGAGCTCTTTTGTCTTCTTCCACTTAACCCTCCCCTTCCTACCCTTACTCCACTTTAATCTTTTAACTTTAAAAAAGAAAAATACTAACTGTAAAATGCTGCTTCAGAATGCCATTAAGGTAGCAAGGTTAAAAAAACCCGAGAAATACAAAAGTTAATGTTCCACTAGGTGCACTAATTCTGACACGCTGCACATACTTTATCTTTTCTTTTTATTCCAGTTTTCCTTTGGTACATGAATATTTTAGTAGATTAGTTCTAGTACACTAAGATATAGAGCACAATCAAATAGATGCTTTTGGAGAAGGAATACTTCCCCATGCATGACTTATGCTGTGCAACCTAAAAAAACCCCAGTCCCTGGCATCAATGGAGCTTTATATTGTAAATAAAAGTGGTGACATGAAGCAGTAATTTGGGGCAGGGGCTGTGCTTACTCTGCAGGTACTGTGCTTCAGCCCCACCCGGAGTTCAGAAACCTTGCTAGAAGCTTCTTTCTTGTGCCCAAATGTGTCAGAAAACAGAACAGCCATCTAATGTCTCCTGAGTGCCCCTTCTCACGCCTTGGCAATTAACAGCCTCACAAAATTAACAGCCTCAAATTAACAGTGTCTCACATGCACTTCCAAAGCTCGATATTGTCATTTTCTGCAGTCCAATAGCACCAAGTGTGGTCAGATTTTGTCTCTCTGCATCTAAACACACTGCAGGATCAGTCCTGGAATGAATTCACAAGGAACAAAGCAAATCCAGCACAGAATCCCCTTTATATCACCACATTTTGCCAAGTTGTTGTTTTTGGGGTTTTTTGTAAAAAAAAATATTGTCATTAGACAGCTTCTGAAAAACACAAAAACACTTAGAGTCTGATTTAACTTTTCCATCCAGAGTACCTGGAGAAGCCTTTGGGGTGTGAGTATCTGCACAGAGCCTACCTGTGAGTTCAGGCTGTGCTTTGGGGCTGCTACACCCTGCACCAAAACCCCTTGGGCTGGCAGAGACGGATGGAGCTGCACTCCCCCAGAGCCCAAACGGGCTGTGGAAGGGCCTGGGGAGCCCTGGGAGCCCAGGTAATGCCTGCAGGTGTGCCAGGTAACGCCCTGCAGGTGTGCCAGATAATGGCCTGCAGGTGTGCCAGGTAATGCCCTGCAGGTGTGACAGGTAACGCCTGCAGGTGTGCCAGGTCCTGGCAGCCCAGGTAATGCCCTGCAGGTGTGCCAGGTCCTGGCAGCTCAGGTAATGCCCTGCAGCTGTGCCAGGTCCTGGCAGCTCATGGGCTGTGCCCTGCAGCTGTGCCAGGTCCTGGCAGCTCAGGGGCTGTCCCACTCACTGAGCACTCGTGGCTGAGCCCCTCTGGCAGAGAGCCAGAGCCCAGCTCCTTTGAAAAGCCTCAATCAATTTTTCAGACACAGGAACAGCATTCTCTCCTTCCATTAATTGCTAAGCTGTCCATTTAACAACCACTCACCCTTTCAATCTCGAGCTGAAAAAAATAATGCTTTCCTTCCCTTTTCCTGTTCTTAGGGTTGAATTCTATTTCCTGAGAAGTAAAACCTTCTTGACAGAGCTCTCTTCCCATCCACACAGCCCCATTGAGCTGTGACTGTCCCTGTCCCTCAGCTCATCCCTGCCCTGAGCACACCATTGATATTTACACCCATGCAGAACAACCACACCGACACCTTACAACAGAGAAATTTCTGTGCTTGCAGAAGGAAAACTTTATTACTTCTGTGAAGGGAACCCTAATTCACAAATCAATTTTATTGGGTCTATATGGAGCACTAATCCTTTTAAGACTTCTGACACCCACTTTTCTGTCAGGATGCCTGCTGAAGTAAGAACTAAATTCAGACTCATAAGCCAAGATTATATAATCATTGGAGGAAATACTGTCTAAGAAAAAGCAAAATTCCTTCACCACAATTCACAGAACAAGACAGGTCTTTTAACTAAAGTTTCTCTCGTTTCTTGAGCTCCACTCTAGTCACCTCCAGCAGTGCCCTTTGTGTTTTATATAAAAATAAATAAATCCCCAAACCTGTGACTAACATTTCAGACTCGTGACTGAAAAAACAATAATTTCATTGCAGTTTCCTGTTTGTTACAGCACGTGCTGCAGGTGCTGCAGGTGCTGTGGGTGCTGCAGGTGCTGCGAGTGCTGCAGGTGCTGCAGGTGCTGCAGGTGCTGCAGGTGCTACAGGTGCTACAGGTGCCGCAGGTGCTGCGGGTGCTGCAGGGCTGAGCTGCCACCAACAGCAAAAGGACAAAATGGACAATAATGGTGGCAGCTCATCTGTGTGATGGAAGGAGGCAGCAAAGGGCACAAAAACCACAGAGCAATCTCCAGGGCTGCTGAGGAGCCACGGAGCCCATGTGGATCAGAGCAATGAGCTCCCCTGCACTCTAAGGGGAACAACTCCCACCCTGAAGGTCACACGTGGGGCTTGCCTCTGCTCCTGACTCCAACAGCAGCTCACGAATGCCTGCAAATACACAAATACACGTGTGCCTCCTCCTCCTCCTCCTCCTCCTCCTCCCCTCTGCCCTGCCTGGCAGTCAGGCTGCTGGCACAGCGAATGCACCTCAATCAGCACATACACAGTTCCTTACCTAATCTGGGGTGATTCCTAGGCAGAACTATGGCAAATTAAAGGGGAAAAGAAGACAAAACTAATAACTGCAGAGGCCATTTCCCATTTCCCAAATGTTATTTGCACTTTCAAAATAATGGTGTGAATCTGACTAAGAACCATTTACAGTCACTTCAGATCATTGCTTTCTTGTGGGTGTCATTTATAACCCAGGAAGAGGCTGCTAAATGAGAGCATTGTAGCTACAGAAAAAAACATTCTAGGCTGCAACAGCAAATAAATTCAGATTGATTTTCATCCCCTGAGTGGGAAGGGAGGTGGAATTGTTCCTTCTCGCAGCATTAACAGTCTGCCCTCTCCCCACAGACCCTCACAGGTGGGCAGATGCTGCCACAGCAGCCTGACCTCTCACACACCTACCCAAAAATCCTTCTCAAAAATCCTTCCCAAAAATCCTTCCCAAAATCCTTCCCAAAAACCTTCCCAAAAATCCTTCCCAAAAACCTTCCCAAAAACCTTCCCAAAAATTCTTCTCAAAAATTCTTCCCAAAAACCTTCCCAAAAATCCATCCCAAAATCCTTCCCAAAAACCTTCCCAAAAACCTTCCCAAAAATCCTTCCCAAAAATCCTTCCCAAAGACCTCCCCAAAAACCTCAGGCTGCCTTTGGGAGACACAGCATTTGCCCAGGACACAGGAGCCTGGGCTCCAATCACACTTTGCCCTAGGGATTGCCCTTTCCATTTCTGCAGAAAAGCATTCTGACTCCCTGCTTGGTGCTCATTCCTGCCTGTTGAACCTGCCCCACAATTATATATTGAATAATTAAATATTGTCTGGCTCAGAGAGAGAAGGTGAGCTCCACAGATTAGTCACAAGGCACTCCCTGAGAGAGAGGAGTCCTACCTAATCCTTGCTTTATTAATATTGCTGAATTTATATTAAACATTCAGCAGAGCAGGGACTGGAACTCAAGTCTCACTTCAAATCCCCATCAAGCCAGACAAAATTAAGGCCATGACCAGAAATGGAGCTGCCTTAGGAATTTTAATACTGAGGAGGCAATTCCAGGGGCTGCAGCACTGACTTCAGCACCTAGCCAGGGATTTAGGAATCCCTGCCTTGCTGAGGTTTTCCACAGATCAATCAAATCCTTTGTCACCTCCATTGCTTCAAGATTCTAAAAATACAAAAGAAAAAAAAAATTCCCAAAATTAAGTACTGAACCAAAACAGGTCCTTCTCCTTGTCTTTAGTGCAAGTTATTAAAAACAAATACAAAGAATTAAAATGTAAAGTCACTGCAAGCTGAATTTTCGGAGTTTGTGATTTCCCCAGGGAAACAGAGCTTGCAGGGGGATTTTACCTTTATTTTCCTGCAGTTCCTTTCTCCAGCATTTTTGGCACTAATCTCTCATTGCCCTGCTGTTGCGGCAGCATTTTCTGCTCCTCAATCCCCAAGGCCAAGGCAAGAGCTAACTTCCCACTGAACTTTGCCATTAAGTCATCAAAGAAAATGAGAGAGCTATTCTCAGAGCAGAGGAGTGCTCCACAGGCAGTCAGAGGGTTAATGAATGGGGGAGGATGAGGAGGGGCTGGGACCTGTGCTCAGCACTCAAGGGACACCCAGAGGCCCCCAGGGAACCCCTGCAGGGGCTGCTGCCCTCACTGGCCTTGCTGCACGTTTGTGCGTTTATTTCCAGGGCCCTGGCTGTCTCTGGGCTCCCTTTCCTGCTCTGCCTCTCCTGGAGCATCACTTGGACCTCGGGAGGAGCAGGAGGTGTTTTCTCTGTTCCATAGCAGCTGCCAAAGGAGCGTGCAGGACAAACCTGCCCAAACTTCTTCAGGGCTGCTGAGAACAGCCACAGCGAGCAGGGACAGTGTCACCCTGGTTTTTTAGGATTTTCTAAGCTTCTGATGTTGACATTCTTGTGGCGAACTTTCTCACACACTTTCTGTAAATAACTCATTGTTTTGCACTCCTTTATGGAGGAAGAGAAAGTTGATGGACTGTTGGTCTGTCCAGTGTCATTGGAGAGGTGGCACTGTCACCCTCCAATCCGCTGTCACTTTTGGAAATCTATAAATGTCGGAGTCAGAAAATAAACTTCCCTTTTTCTTCACCTTGAGAACAGTGGTGTGAGCTTGTGTTCTTTGGTGTCCTACAGTGACAGGACACCTTGGAGGATAAACTCACAGTCAGGGGTGCACTCATCAACAGCCAGGTACACAGCGTGGGCAGGTCCTTTGTTTCAGTCACGGGTTACACTTTTTGGAAATCCGAAAATGTGGCTGCTGAAAATGCATGAGGCTCCAGAAATGGATGGCAGAACAAATTTCCCAGGAGTGCTTGCTGATGGCCATGGCCAGAAGCCAAAATAATTAAATTCTTAGAAAATCATGTGGAAAATGAAAGCACTTCAAAAGGAAAAGAACTGGCCCTGATGCTTACAATAGTGAAGATTTATTCCTTTCTTGAACACAAATGTTCACTTGCCTATCTGCTGCTGTGGAATGCAACAGGTGCATCTGGGATTGGTCTCATGTGGTTGTTTCTAATTAATGGCCAATCACAGTCAGCTGGCTCGGACTCTCTGTACGAGCCACAAACCTTTGTTATCATTCCTTTCTATTCTTAGCCAGCCTTCTGATGAAGCCTTTTCTTCTATTCTTTTAGTATAGTTTGAATGTAATATAGACAATAAAATAATAAATCAGCCTTGTGAAACATGGAGTCAGATCCTCGTCTCTTCCCTCATCCAAGAACCCCTGTGAACAGGGTCACAAGCTTATCCCAAAAACAGGGGAGGGCACTGCCTGTGGCAGCTGATCCCCAAAAACAGGGGAGGGCACTGCCTGTGGCACTGCCTGTGGCAGCTGATGCCCAAAAACCTGCCCACCTGTCTGTTCCAGGACCCAGAAATGCAGATCTCAGAGGGTCAGATGCTGCCCGTGGCTGAAGCAGGATGGATGTGATCCACTCTTCCCCCAACATCTACCCCTGGTTGGATTATCCATTTTCCAATCATTCCATCCTCTTTCCAAGCTCCCAGGGCAGGATTTCTCATTTCCCATGGCAGCACCCTGAACCCTCAGGCCAGCTCAGTGTGAGGCATCAATCTGCATGGATCTGCACGGATCTGCACGGATCTGCAGCAGCCCAACCCCTGCTACTTTCAATTGGCTCCATCTCTGCAAGTCATCTCGAAACAATATTCTGAAAATTAGCCGTGTTGCTCTATTTACAGCCATCTCAATCTTCTTTATGGCTGTTCCATCACGCGGGGAAGCTCCCAGGGCAGGGAAGTGAGGCGGCAGACCAGGATGACACAGAGGGATTGCCCAAAGGGCCCCTGGTGCTCCCGTGTCCCTGCGGGGCAGAGCTGTGCAGGGAGCTCTGCCATGGAACCTGGTGGGCAAGGGCACACAGGGGAGGGAGAGGCTGCACCACCAACACAGGGCAGCGCAGAGAGAGGGAAAGCACCAGCAGGCAGAGCTGCCAACAGCCCTGGGCCAGGACACAGCCAAGGAAGCAGCAGAAGGTGGCACTGCACATCCCTGCTGCCATGCCAGACCAGGAGGAGAGAGTGGATGGGGCCTTTCCTCCCTAAAAACGTCAAGACTTGTCCAAAGCACAGGATTTTGCATAGAGCTAGCTTCATTTAATTAATATAACTACAATGAAACACAGTTTACAGACCTGTTTTTAAGACTTACAGAGCTAGCTTCCTTTAAATAATTATAACTATAATGAAACACAGTTTACAGGGCTGTTTTCAAGAGTTGGAAAGCTGCAGTCAGTGCTGAAAACCCACTATGATTAATTTTGTTTTCCCTGCTCTGGGATGTCAAACCAGGCACACCATATGCTAAAAATAAGAAGCAGCCCCTACCCTGTGCTCCATGTTGGGGTTTGAGCTTTCAAGCAAAGTGTGGTTCTTTGGAAAGACTGGAGGCAAGCATCAAAAATTATTGGTAATCTAGAAAACATGGCCTGTCTAAAATGGCCCAGGCTCCAATTCCTCCTTTCTCAAACTTTCCTTGAAGAAACACCAACTCTTTAAGAGGAAAAAAGCTTCTGAACAAGTTACTCCCTGAAGTGACTAAAAACTCCATCACCAGAGGCTTTTACCAGTAAATGTGATTGTGTTCTACACACATTTCAAAATTGTCAGAGACAATTACACAGCCATTTGCCACTCCTCAGCTGACAAGTGGTAACAAACTGCACAGCTGGGACATTCTGTAGCCCAGAAACACCCAGGAAAAACAGCTTTCTCTAGGAATCTGCAGTTTGGCAAATATTTCTGCCTTTTAACCCAAAGTCAGTGGGACCCGTATTTTAATTGAGGATGACAATTAACAACCACATCAAATCATGAGGAAAATGTGTGTGCAGCAGCATCCCTCCTCTGAGGAGCTGAATTCTGGAAATGATCTCTTGGCCCCAGCAGCCTCAGTGACCCCCAATTACACAACGGTATCAACAGAGCAATCTCCTCCCGTTTCCATGGCAATGGCAGCAGCACCAGCCAGGATCAAGGTCAGCACACAGACTGAGAAGAGAAATCATGTTCTGTGCTTCATGGAGCTGTACCTGCAGCACCAGCCAGGATTGAGAAGTCATGTTCTGTGCTTCATGGAGCTGTACCTGCAGCACCAGCCAGAACCAAGGTCAGCACACAGGCTGAGATGAGATGTTCTGTGCTTCATGGAGCTGGAGCTGCAGCACCAGCCAGGACTGAGAAATCATGTTCTGTGCTTCATGGAGCTGGAGCTGCAGCACCAGCCAGGACTGAGAAATCATGTTCTGTGCTTCATGTGAGCTGGAACTGCAGCACCAGCCAGGATCAAGGTCAGCACACAGACTGAGATGAGAAGTCGTGTTCTGTGCTTCATGTGAGCTGTAGCTGCAGCAGTGGCAGAGAAACCCTGTGTCCCTGCCTGCTCTCCTGCCTCAGATGCACACCCAGGAAAGGGAACCAGGACTGCACGCGCTGCTGGGGCCCAGTGCATTTCTATGCCTCTTATTGTGTGCTTCAAGAGAGCACCTCAGGGTTTAACACAACTTCTGATGCTAAGAGAGCAGCTCATCTTTATTGCAATTACCTGCATTTCCTATTTATTCTATTTTATTCTCCAATTGCTTTATTGGGAAAATAGATAAACCCCACTTACCTAGGGCTGTGTCAGACTGGGCAGTGATTTACAGGCTGCCCAGAGCTCTGCACGAGGCACATGCTTAAACAACATTTGTATTCTGCAACGCCACAACTGTAATATTTGTTCTTATTATTCTGCATAGAGCTGACACAGAGTTCCAGGGTTATAAATTGGAGCCAAGGGTGCAAATGAAGCGGCTCAGGCAAACTCTTGAGGTTATTGCTGTTCACAGGGAATTGTCCCATTTGTGATGAATGAGCAGCAGTTAATTGTTGCTCTGGAACCAGGCACCAAGCTGTGACTCACAGCCCCGTCCTCCCACCAGCGCTTTCATGGCTTCAAATCTGATATTAAAAGATGGAAAACTAAATCCAGTTAGGACGTTTAAAAAACAAATTAATGCCAACTTCAAAGCTATAGATTTTTAAAACCTGAAAGTTGCCATAATTCTAGAAGTGAAGGAGACAAGCTGTCCTTCAGAGAGCTTTGGCAGCAGGAGGGGACAGTGCAGTGACAGCCCCGTGTGCTGCTCTCAGATGTCTCCGTTCCATTCTGTTATCAGCACCCTTGCCCTGACTGCTCTGCCCCTGGTGTGCCACGAAGGGCTCACCAGGAGCGCTCCAACCTCAGCCATGGGCCAGCAGAGAGTTCTGTTCCCATGAAATGCTGTGCAAGCCCTGTTTGCCCCAAGGAGACGAGCTGTGAGCCCCCAGCTCTGCAGAGGACAGGTCACAGCTGCAGCCCATGGATGTGGCAGGGACTGTGGGCTGGAGTCAGGAACTGATCCAGCCACAGCTCAGCAAGAACAGCACAAGGTTCTGGACAGATCATCAACAGCTGGAGGGGGGCTTGGTAGGGCCCCTTCACCTCCAGCACTGATTCTGTTCTGTTCACAGCAAGGTTTCATCACAGGGATTTAATGACCAGGTTTTAATAAACCTCATTCTCTCCTGGCATCCACATGTGAAAGCAAACATGACTAAGCGCCTCCAATAAAAATTGGTTTATCTGTATACTCAGAAAACCCAGCACCTGTTGAAGATGAAGTTTTCCCTGCATATTTTGTACCCATCTGTTTTGTCTTGCTGCCCTTCCTACCACAGAGAGAAACAGGCACAAGCATCAGAGCTGTGCTCCTTTGGAGCCAGTACTACAACAAATCCTGCCTAAGGAGCAGCGACAGACACAAAACTCTTCCCACAAAGGACATTCTGGCTCTGAAGGACACAGCCAAGGAAAAATGCAGCTGTGGAAGGCTCCCCGTGTCACCCAGCTCAGACAGGGCTGTTGCTGCTCCTGGCAGCAGAACCAGCCCTGGCAGGCAGGGTCCCACCGTTTGTGAGAGCTGCTCAAAGGCTGCAGCTCTCCAGGCACCCAGACCCACTGCTTTGCTACTCCCCACTACAGGAAGCTTAAAGGTATTGGATTCTTTTCATCAGATTAAGCCTGTTTCTACTTGTCCCTGCTTCTCTCCTTTTTGCAGAGCAGCCTCCCCTCTGCAGCAATGCTTTACATCCTTTTAATCTTTTAATACTCCTCCCAAAAAGCGCCTGAAATGCTGCTGAACAAAGACAGCGTGGCCTGGAGCCTTTCTGCAGCCTGTGACTCTCAGCATCTGCAGTGAAGAAAGCACTCCCATTACTGTCATTGTGGTCTCTGAAAGATTAGCACTCCCTCATTAATACCCTCACTGGCAACACTCAAACCCATGTTATTTTTAGTCTAAAACCCTGAGTCTAATAAGGAGACACCCAAACTGCATTTGTATTTGTCATATTCAATGAGCCAAAAATTTAATTAGGTTGAAGCCATTATCATTGGCAGTAGCACTTCAGCTCACTAGTTGTTACTGCTTAATACTTTCATTTTAATTATTTCCTTTGTTGCCAGTCAACTTTCCTCCTTCCAACAGTGTCTAGGAGGTGCATCCCTCATGCTGTTTGAAGCCATGTTCAATGAGCACAATTCCTCACACACAGTGAGAAATTGGGAAGAAAAGGAGCTGCTGAAAGCAGATTTGGCCTGTCACACTGCTCTGTCTAATGGATGGCTCTCCTTCAGCACATGGAAAAAGCTTTTTCCTTTTCATTAGAGCACACAAAAGCAGGTGCTCCCTGTCTCTGAGGGCTGCCTGCAAACATCTGCCACCCAGACAGGCACAGAAAGGATTTCCTAGTGCTGTGGATTTTGAATCCCTGCAGACTTTCAGGAGAGTTTACAGATTGCAACTTGCTCCTCACCTTCCTTGTGGAAGGAAATGAAAAATAAAAAAGCAGAAACATTCTCCAATGGCATCCCAAGGAGGTGGAATTTAGTTATGGAGGAGATTGTGGGATTGCTGTGGCAGGAGAGCTCTCGTGAGGGCTCCCAGCAATGCTGTGATTGACAAGAACATTCTGTGGAAATCCACAGCAGGGAGTGATCCTTACAACTCGGAGTCCTTGGACACCAGGTGACACCAAACAGGGACGGAATCACGAGAACAAAGAGCAGCAAACACTCAGGAGCTCTCAGAACAACAGCTGATGGTAAAGCAGCGAAGTTATCAAAGCTGACCCCCAGATCTGTACCCCAGGCAGGAGATGGAGGGGCTGGGGAGTGTTTATAAACAAAGGAAAACACCGAGGCAGAGCCTGGGTTTATAAACAAAGGAAAACACTGAGGCAGAGCAGGGTTCATAAACAAAGGAAAATATCGAGGCAGAGCCGTGGCAGGGAACGGATCAGTGATTAAATAAATGCATGAGCAATCTGCACACAGCCCGTGCTGCAGGGGTGCAATCGATGGCTTTGCAAAGTGCTGTGGAATGGCCAGCTATTACTGAGAGAGCCCAGGTGTGTGCAGCACCTCGGGACAGCCCTCCTGGGCTGGGGGAAACAGAGCCCAGGTGTGTGCAGCACCTGAGCTGCTCGGGACAGCCCTCCCGGACGGGGGAAACGCTTCTGCACAGCTCTCACACCAAGGAAGGACCAGGTCTGCACCAAAGCTACAGCTCTGTTTCAGTTTCCTGTGCAGGGGTGTGTGATCTATTAAAAATGTAGATGGAACTAGCACAGCAAGCTGACATGACTCACTCCCTGTGCTGAGATTTTCCTGCAGCCCTCTTTTGCTCCCATTCCCTAGAGCTGCTGCCATTTTTTCCAATTTTCAGTCACTAATTTAACTAAAGAGAAAGCATATTTTTCCAATGGATAACTGTTTTACCATTTCACTGAGTTTGAGGGACGAAGAAAATAATGAATTAAGAGAAAGAATAGGGTGAATAGCAAAGAAATATTTCTGATTTTGCTGTAATTGCTTTCTCCATGGATGATTACGATAGCTATCACTTTTGGTTCACTGAGTAAAGCGTACAGTTTATAAAAAAGACAGAGATTTTTCCAACTCATTGGACCATTTCAGAGTAAGCAGTGAGAATGCATTTAATAAGAGTTGGACTTGGCAGTTTATTCAAGAGAAGTTAATGAAAGTGTCTCTTCTGGACAGCAGCATGCAGAAGAGAGCTGGCTGGGAGATCACGGGGGGCTGAATGTGCTGTGTGTGTTCCAAACCAAAACCACTCCTGCAATGGAGACAAGCTGGGCATTCCCTGCTCTGCTGCAGTTAATATCTGTCAGTGCCACACAGATCCCTGGCAGTTCTTCGTGTTACACCCTAACCCTTGCAGCCAAGGGAACTCAGTCCAGTTATTACCTGTGCTAAGTGGGATCAGGCAGGAGCTGCCCCATGGGGAAGGAAACGTGCCCTTGTCCAGCACTGTCACGCTGGGGATCCCTCTCACTGGAACACAAAACTCACCAGCCATGCAAAAAGCAATGAGACTTTGAAAGGGCTGGGCAGCAAGCAAAAAAAATCTTATCTAGGCCCTTGTACGTCAATGAAAGAGCTGAATAAAGTCTTTGGATGCAGCAGAAATAAGTCACAAAAAGAGCTCCAATGGTTCATAACTCAGAAATGTAATCATGTGCCTTTTCAAGCACATGAGCAATTCCATTAAACTAATCTGCTTTAATTGCATTAAGCTTAGAGAGGCTACTGCTTAAACTCAAACATGTGATTAGTTATGTCCCTAAAAAAAGAATGGATAATTCAAACAAATGCTGTATGTATGCATTTAAATATTTCAAGGTATTAGATTCAGCATTCTATAAACTAAAACAAATTAGCTTTTTGGCAGAAAATCTGTTCCCTGGATGCAAAACATTCTCACTAAGCCACAACTGAATTATTGCTCAAAATTATTTTGCTGAGAATCAATAGCTAATCGTCTGATAAAAGGTTCAAATATAATCAATGACAACTGAAGGAAAATTTCATATTCTATATGTGTTCTATATGCTTCAAAAACAACACAAAAACATGATCTTAAGTAAATTCAAGTAATAAAAGGAGATGATGATACTTCTTTGCTCAGCTCTTTCCAGTAAACTGGTCTTGCACAATTAAAGTTTCAGACACTAAAAAAGTAGCTATTTTCACACATAAGAAAATTACTAGTGACCAAATACTTACTATTCAGACTGTCACAGGAGTCTATCATGCTTCAATTAGTGTCTCTGATCATAAACTGTTTAATTGTATTCATTTTGCCTTAAATTACTGGGTATTTTGCAGTTTATGTATCGTTAAAGCTTAGTCTTTTATGTTGCATGGTAAATTCCTTTTAGGGGCACTATTTTTGTTTACTTTAAACAAACCCAGGAGCACAGCAGTGGCAGTGAGAGCAGAACAGGATGTTCAGCAGGATGGTCTCTGATGTCTCCTCTGTGGCAAGCTGAAGAGACCAACAAGCCAGGAGCTGCACTTTGTTCTGGGGGAAATGGGAATGGGGAAGATGAATAATAAATTCACTTTAGGACACTAAAAGGAATTTTGCTCGCAACTTTCTTTTATGTTTTGGCTTCAAACCTGAGGTTTGCCAGCTGCTGCCTCCCAAGCAGAGCACTGGCTCACCCTGGTGCACGTTCTGCAGTCACGTTTGAGTCAGCATTTGAGAGGACCTGCTGCCATACGGAAAATCAGGAACAATTACTGTAAATAATTACATCAGTTTATTGCTGCTTGTTGCCAAGAGAAACAAGCCTTGTTGGTAATACCCACTCGCATTGCCAAGTAACTTAATTCTTCAGAAAGTAAACATGCTCCAGCAGCAGCAGCAGTTCTCCAGCAATAAACACCCTTTCTAACTGATCCCATCACGACTCAGAATGTCTCTGTTGCCAGGATTTCCAGAGGTGATCTCTGCTCAGGTGTGGCTGAGCCACCACACCTGGACTGAGACGTGCAGAGATGGTGTCTGAGCCCAGCCTGGGCTTCCCTCTGCCCCTGGGGGGAAATCAGAGCTTCTGGGGCAGGTGAGAGGAGCATTGAACAGAGGACATCAGCTGCGGCAGCAGCCAGCACAAGGACCAGGAGCCCAGTTCCCATGGAGCCAGCCTGACTGAGCCCAGAGCCTGGGGACACAGAGCCAGGGCAGCTCCTCTGCCAGCACCAGTGGAGTTTGTCCTTGTCAGTGTGATTACAGCTTTCCTTTGGCAGCAGAGCCTGGCCAGAGGCCAGCCTGAGGAGGAGCCTGCTCTGTGACACCTGCAGGCTGGGATTTCTGCTTTGGGAACATCCACGGGTGTGGGGCCACTCAGCCAGGTGCTCACAGACCTGAGCCACCACGGGCACCTCCTGGTGCTCCTGTCACAGCCCCTTTGGTCAGTGCTGCCAGGCCCTTCAGCTCATGGTCACTGCAGGGGTGACCCTGCTGGAAAGGTGTCTGACCTGCTGTCTGTCCTGCTGTCCAACCTGCTGTCCCTGCTAGGAAGGTGTCTGACCTGCTGTCCAACCTGCTGTCCCTGCTGAGAAGGTGTCTGTCCTCCTGTCTGACCTGCTGTCTGTCCTGCTGTCCCTGCTGGCACAGCAGCTCACTGTCTGATCATGCTGCCCATGTACGTCCCACCCCAGCTGGAAAGGACAGCACTGAAGTCCCTCTTCCTTTCTGCCCCAGGTTCACTGGGCTGAGCAGGTTCTCCCCCACAGCTCCTGGCCCTGCAGCTCCCATTTTCTGCCTCTGGCAGTCTGAAAGCACAAGCCCAGCTCTGAGGGTCCCACTTCTCCTCACGTCCCCTCTGGCTGCTGCAGACGGTGCCAAATCTTTCCTGCCTCACCAAACCCCACCGTGCCAGCTTCTCCAGCTGTGCCTTTGAGAGCAGGCTTGATAACCTGCTGCTGCCACAGCCCAGCCCTGCCCTCAGCGATGCCCACGGGGTGCAGCACCCAGGGGTGCCTGGCAGCCCCTTTATTTGGGGTACACAAAGCATTCTGCAGCCTCTGGGGATCCCTCCCTCAGCCTGCTCAACTTGTTGACCCAAAACCAATCCAGTCCTTCTCACAGGAGCTACAAACCTTTCTGCTTTTCTGGTCTCCGTGTTTGTCACCGGTTTGTTGTGCTGTGCACATCCTCCCTCCTGGGTTAACAGCCTGTAATCAGCTCCCAGGGGCTGTAATGCTGGAGCCACAGGCATTGCACACCATGAGGAACACTTCCCCTGCACCTGTCAGATCAGAGCCCTGCTCTGCTTTGTTCTCTTATTTCTTGGAAAATACACACAAGGATTTCATACTGCCATATCAACTCTGTGATATAAAGGCTTTATAATTATCTTTTTTTCAATAGACCGGTTATTTTCCCCATGACATCCTCTGTACATAAAACTCTACTTCATCATGCCTCACTGCTATGTTAAATCGGGGTATAAACACTTCCCAGGATCTGATTCGAACATGTATTTATGCACTTCTCTTTTCAAACTTCTTTTGAGGACCCATTTCTTTAATGATATGAAGAGAAGAACTATTCTCTATTTACCTTCCATTGTATTTTGTTGACTTAATTTATTTCTGGGAGGAAAGCTGTTCTGTAAGAGCATATTTCCACTTAATAACTTAATGGTTCAAGTTTTCAGATGTATCAACACCCTGATAATATTTTTCCTCCACTTTTCTCCCTGTAACTTTTGTTAGGTCAAATCCTGAAACTGTAATGTGAAAAAGCCTTGGCACAAAGAGAATCTCTGAGCCAGGGTACCTGGAGGAGTCTCATTTTCAGTACAGAGTTACCCCATTCCAAATCTACAGCAGATAATATTTGGGATAAGAACATGTGCTCCTCATTAAAGGCATTACATCTTGTTCCTCAATCAATCACTCATAAATCAATTTACTTATGTGCACACACACAGTTTAAATAAAATAAAGTGTGTTAGTGTGCAGGGTACAGCGTGTATTGAATCCACGCCTTGCAATACAGTGAAATATCCAAGTACATGGAGCAACCTCTGTAGCTCCTCTGGTACTTACAGAGATGTGTCTTTGTCTTCATATTTCTAACAGTGCATAGAAATGGGCATTGACAACATACACTTATTTGCTTCCTAAGTTTCTATATTTCCTTTGTATTTCTGAAGGTCACAGGAGCTCAGCCAAACCTGAAACAGTCATTTTAATTCCCAGGTTTCTCATTTCACTACGTGTAATTATCATATTGATTTTTGTGTAGACTTATTTACTGTTTTTCTTTTCCTGTTGGATAAGTGTGCAATAAGTAAACTAACTTCAATTAGGTAACTGTCACCAATATTTAAAACTTAACGACAATTTCAAAAGTACATAAGTAATCCAAGCATAAAAATTATTTTTTATGATACCATTTCAGAACAGTGGCACCAAATCCTTATCATACAATAAACTGTGCCTCAGAAACATTAAACACAAACCATCATCACATTTTTCTGCTACCCAAGTTCCATATTCTTTTGTTTATATACAGTCTCACTTCTCTATTGGGACTAAAGCTTCTTTAGGAGACACAAAACGGAATATTCAACATCTTCATTTAGCCCTGATATATTAAATTATCTTCTTAGCTACACACATGTAATCTCTCTATATATTTCAGAGATCAGAATTTGTCCTTGTAATTCAGAGGTATCTCTGTGTGTGCCTTACATTTCCCCTCCAGACTTGCTGGTGCTATTTCAAAGATGACTCACTCCCAGAGGCCACCACCCCAAGGGGCTCCAGGCACTACGAAATAAAGATCTGCTTGAATTCAGGCACACATTCAAATCCAGTGTAAGTCTGTGTGCTTTGTAATGTCAAGAGAGTCTTAAAGATAAGCATATGCCTAAATATTATACCGAACTGGGGCTAGAAGCAAGGTCTGTCCTCAGAAGGAGCAGAAGAGTTGCAATAACCTAGGACAGATTGATGACGCTCTGTGAAATTCAGCTTTTGACAGTAGCAGGAAGAGGAAAGTCTCCATTTACAAAAGGGAAAACAATGAATCAGCAAATGCAATAGGCAGGGAAACACTTCAGCTCCTCTGAGCCACAGGTTTCACCCCGTGCAGCATGCAGCTTTAATAAACACAGGCTAACTGGCTGCATTCAAGGGGAGCACACCTTCAACAGCGTTTGCTCTCTGAAGAGGGATGGTGCCAGTGCTCTGGGAGCAGCCCATGGTGTAACAGTGCTCCTGGGAGATTGTGTTGTCATTTCAATGAGAACTTACTTGAAGGCATTAGCATCCCCATGGACCTTGTAGCTGTCTGCGCTGATCCTGGAGATGACTCTTGTGACAGCGATGAGGATGCCGATGTTGACCTGAGGAGGAGGAGGAGGAACGAGCCTTGGTCAGAGTGGAGGGGCAGGCTGCCCTGGGGTGTGGTACCAGCCCAGCTGCAACCAGAACCTTCTGTGCCGGCTTTATGTGCCCAGAGAGGCTGCCAGGGCTGGGCTGTGTCACTGATTCCCACCCCACAGCCTCTCTCCTTCCTTCAGCAGCTCCCCTGCCTGGGCAGGGAAACCCGGATGGGTGCATTGCCCACGGCCAAGGTGCTCAGGATCCCCTCACACAAATCAGTACCCTGACTGTAAATCAATACCATGATTGTAAATCAATATCCTGACTGTAAATCAATAAATACCCTGCCTGAAAATCAATACCCTGATTGTAAATCTATACGCTGACTGTAAATCGATACCCTGATTGTAAATCAATAAATACCCTGACTGTAAATCAATACTCTGTCAATCAATACCCTGAGTGTAAAGCAGTAGCCTGACTGTAAATTTATACCCTGATTGTAAATCAATGCCCTGAGTGTAAATCAGTACCCTGACTGTAAATCAATACCCTGCCTGTAAATCAATACTCTGTCAATCAGTACCCTGAGTGTAAATCAGTACTCTGATTGTAAATCGATACCCTGACTGTAAATCAATACCATGATTGTAAATCAGTACCCTGACTGTAAATCAATAAATACCCTGCCTGAAAATCAATACCCTGATTGTAAATCTATAAATACCCTGATTTTAAATCAGTACTCTGACTGTAAATCAATACCCTGACTGTAAATCAATAAATACCCTGACTGTAGATCAATATCTTGATTGTAAATCAATACCCTGCTGTAAATCAGTACCCTGACTGTAAATCAATATCCTGATTGTAAATCAATAAATACCCTGATTGTAAATCAGTAAATACCCTGACTGTAAATCAGTACATTGATTGTAAATCAATAAATACCCTGACTGTAGATCAATACCCTGACTGCAGATCAGTCAATCTTGGGTACAAGACCATTTTAAAGGAGCAGTGAGAAAAATATGGTAAATCTGAACTGTGCTCTTCAAAGGCTCCGCTCTTTTTGATGTCAGGTCCAGCAGAAACATCAATAAAATGAAAAGAATTCCCAAGAGGAAAGCAGGAAATCTTGAAAAGACTAACACTGAAAATGTTCAACAAAGGAAAGTTTGTGCTGCGGTCACAGGTGAAGGAAGAAGGAAATCTTTATCTCTTAAAGGAAATGTGGCAAAGATTTTCTTGCTGGGCAAAGACCCTGGATTTAAAGAAAAAAAAGGTAGACAATGTGAAGGTGAAAGACATATTTCCCCCTTCCTGTCCAAAGTTGCCCATCAGCTACAAAGCGTCAAGAACAAGGGTAGAACAAAACTATCCTGAACTACAGAACAAAAAGAAAGAGAAGACTTCAAAGAAAGCGCTGTTCCTCAGTTAAAGCTCAATAATCATCCTCTACTTTGACATAAATATTCTAACTCTGAGGACGAGAGGGTGAATTAAAGGTATTTAAATTTGATTATAATGATTTCCTTGGGTTTTTTCCAAATCTTCTGACCCCTTTTTTATTTTAGGTTTCTGAGGGCAGATCATCATGTGCTGTAGAATCAGAGCATATCTGTAATAGTTCGTTTTTGCCATGGCTCTTGAGTTTCTCCAAAGGCCATCCTGTGGATCTGCCAGCACCTCAAGTGTTCCTGTTGCTCAATCAGCTTTAAGAGATAAGAGGTGAATTCACTGGTCTTGGGACCATTTTCCCTATTGCTACCAAATCATATTTTGTAAATAACCTCTGTAAATCCTTTGAGGTGGTAACGGGCACATTTGAGAAGGCCATTTCTGTGCTGTGCTCAGAGCCTTGCCAACTCTCACTTGGACTGCAGCACCAGGAAAATCCAATTTACAGGGCAGAAACAGAGAGGTTTTGCCTCTGCAGCCCAGGGTCTGCTCCAGGCACAGAACTCCCTGAACTCTGCCCCATCCATGGAAACACCCAGGCAGCACATGGCTGATAGCAAACAAACCTTCTGCCCGAAGTTGAATGCCTTCTGTCAAAAATTCAGGTGCTTTGTCAGGTCGGGTTTTCCCCCTCGACTGAAGACACGTCCCAGGGCCACTGGGGCTGAGCTCAGTTTGGTTTGCAGATTAACTGCAAGGGCTTTTTGTGAAGCTGCTTTAGGAGGATGATGTAGAGGCTTATGTGCTGCGTTTGGGGTGTGGGGGACAGTGATCTCAAAGCCTTAAGATGCAGGTAGAAGCCAAAAGACATACATATAGAAGGAACTATTTCCTTCATCATATCCCTTGACTCAAGCCCCAAGGAAAGAGCATATTTGGTGTGGGAATCTGTGTAGGGCTGGGAGGTTCTGTGAATTACTGCCTAGAAAAGCGTGTGAGAGTGTTTCTCCCCAGTCACAGAGCCTCCCCATCCCTCTGCTTTAGGCTCCATGGTGTCTGGGGTGCCTGTGAGGCTGGGCAGGATAAATGTGGATGGGCTGTGTCTGCCTGGTCTCTGGGGAGTGGGAGTTGAAAGAAGCAATCCCCTCTTCTCACAGCATAATCCTCTTTCTTGGCAGAGACACTGCTGATTGAACCAGTCAAAAACTGCTTTTCGAGAAGTATTTTCAGACTTAAATGCTAGTTTATGCAGCTGGTGGCTAATTTGTTATTTAAAGAACACAGGCACACATGCACACACACCAGATAGTGTTTAGCCCTGTTATTTCCCTATAGGCACCAACACATTTTTCAGCTGGAATTTCCAATGCCCAGAGAGGTAATTTGTCAGCTCTCTTGCTGCTATTTTGGGCAGAGCTGGGTTTAGACTATTTAACAAATTGCTCTACATAGATCAACCTTGTGAGCTCACTCTTTCTCTTTCTGAAAGTATTTGCATCCCTACAAGAACATAATTTGAGCTGCACAAATGTTATATATCATAAGTCAGAGCCAGCCAGTTAAACTCTCACTTTCTCTGCCAGGCAGCTGCACATGCAGACTGCAGGAGGCTGTGCTGGCTCAGGTGAGAATTTCACTACCTGTGTGTTTTGGTGACCACCGTGCTTGGGCAGCAGCCTGGCGAGGTTTGGTGCCACTGACAGCATCTCACTTCCTCCTTTGGTGCTCAGCAGTGGCCAGAAAGCAATGCTAATGTGAGCAGGGGACATTTGAATATTAGATTATTTTAATTGCTCTCCAGTCATCTATATCTACACACCTTGGAATGCAAACTGAGGTGCTGACCTGGCACAGGTCTCTGCAAACACTCCTGATCCTTGGAGTGAGCACAGCTACAACTCCCTGCAATTTAACGTGTGAGCACCATTCACCACCTGCTGTGGAGGTGTGAGCATCATTCACCACCTGCTGTAGAGTGTTTGTGTGCCAAAACACTGCAGCTGTGACCCTGCACCCCTGGGAAGGGGCAGCTCATCAGAGCTGGACCCAGCAAACTCACCTGGACAGCCCAGCCCTGCCTGAACCCAGCAAACTCACCTGGACAGCCTTACCTGAACACAACAAACCCACCTGACAGCCCCTGCCCAGCCCACCTGCCCTGCCCAGCCCTGCCAGCTGTGCCTGTACCTACCAGAATGACAAACATGGCTGGTGCCACAAAAGCCCAGATTGCTCCGTCCTCCAGGGAGAGCCAGCAGCTGCAGGGAGACCAGAGTTATTCCAGAGGAAACACACACAGCATTTAATCAGTAATGTTATTAATTAAAAAAAAAACCCAATTTATAAAACAACCAAAGGAGAGTGCAAGAAGGTGATGAATTTTGAAAGCAAGAGAATGATAGGCCGTCAGGACAAGGATCCTTTTCCCCTGACACTGGCGACCCAAGGTGGATCTCACCTGGGTTTGTCACACAGTCAGTGACCCCTCCCTGCCCCAGCCCACCCTCACAGCAGTGCAAAGATGGGAAGAGAGGAAATGCTTTATTTGCAATTTGCTGTTCTGGTGTCCTTGGCCACGGGCTGTTTCAGGGCTGCAGCACTCTGAAATGTCTCATTGCAGTGAATTTGTCTCATTGCAGCCAGAGACAAATTGCAGCCCCCCTGCCTCCCCTGGCTGCTGGTGGGCAAGGGGCTGGCAAACACAACCAGGCCCTTCTTACAGCCCTGAAGAGATGGACCACTTTACCACCTGTGAAATTATTTTAGGATTAAATCCTATAGTGTCCTTTCAGATAATTTTCCTCTTCTTTTCCTAAATTAGAAAGGAAATTAATTTTCAATGTTTTGGACATTATCCATTCCAGATTTCAGGTGTGTAACTGCAGTTTTCTTTGGAAGACTGAATATCTTTAGTCAATGATTTCTCTCATCTTGGTGCAAGCTTTCCCCCTGAGCAGGGAGCTCACTGAGGAGTGAACAGCAGGAATAGACCTCAGGAGCTTTTTGTGCATCATCTCTGTGAGAAGCAGACATGAGGCATCTGTGTTTAACAACATCTCTACACAAGCCATCCTCTCGCAGCCTCTCTCTGCTGCTCCTCAGGGGGACGTGCAGCACCACAGCCCAGTTAACACATTCACAGGTTTCCAGCCCCATGGCACCTGCAGGAGGGGTGTCCGTACTCACTTGCCACTTTCTCCATAGCTGTCCAGGGACGAGGAGGCAGAGATGACACAGATCACCAGTGGGCAGCCTGCAGCAGGGCAGGGAAAGGCAGATCCAGAGGCATTATTAGGAATAAAAGTACATCTTCCAGTGAGCCCTGCAGGGTCTGCTGAATTTTGTATGAACAGCTCAGAGCCATTTTCAAATTTAGTCTAACTTGACATCCTCCTGCAGCTGTTTAATCCAACATTAATTAACTGATGTCAGACAAAATGACTTTTTAATACAGAACTAGTTTAACTGTTAAACGGGATCAGTGCTAATTTCCCTGGGAACCACAGTCCTGTTCAAGCCTGGGTTTGGTTTATGGATGTTCTGCCTCCTGCTCTCCAAGCAGTGCTACATGTGAAGCAGTTTCAGCCTTATTTTAACCTCCTTTAACCACTGCCAGGTCCTGCTGCGCCACTTCATTCCAGGCCAGGAGCTGGAGAGGAGGCCTGAGATTTATTGCCAGCAGTTCTGAAGGCACTGAAAGCCATCCCTTCAAATATTAAATGATTGCCTTCTAATTCCTGTATGATTTAATAAAATGTGAAGGTTTGAGCTTTGATCATCTTACAGAATTTAATAAACAGGTCCCAGACAGAGTATTAGACATGATAGCTTAAAGTATCAATTTTCTTTTTAATTCTTTAAGTTTTCTGCATGAGGGTTTTGCAAAATTCTCTGACAGGCAATTTCTGCTTAATTTTACCACTATCATCCTCACAAATCGTGTAAAGTTTTCCAGTACTGTCAGAAGTATCATTTTTGGAAGAAGTATTTTCATTTTTTAATAACTGCAGCTAGAAGCACATTTATAGATATTTATATATTTATATGAAGATATATATTTATGAATATGGGGTATCCTTAGTAGTTAAGAAGCATTGCATTTTGAAAGCTTCTGTGACTTCTTTACAAGGAAAAACCCCAAAGAATACAAAAAAACAGGCTGTAGAAACTCTGTGGCATATAATTCAAAGCAATTTTAGGACATCAATTCTAAAAGGCTAAGTATGTAATTTATTGAGAAATATGATCATTTATTGAGAAAGATGAAGCATTAGACACAATAGAAAGTGTATTTCCCTCCAATGATGAAAATATCTACTTTGCTTGAGGGGGATGAGTATATTCTCCCAATTTATATTGGGAAGTTCATTTTCTATGATTTTCTTTTGCTGTGTTACATCAGATCTGGGCAACAAATAACAGGAAATGATGGAATTTCTGTCATTTGACAGCTCAGAAGCAAGTCTTCACTCTGTGGCAGTTTCTGCAGGGAAGGGAAGTGGCTGAAGTGGGAAAGCATCCAGCGCCACAAACTCTGTCGCCTGCAAACGGAGTGACAAGAAAGCTTTGCTACAGCAAAGCACCAGCCCATGAAATCCCCTGACACTCCTGTGCCTGCTTTTCATGCATGACTTCGCAGGGTGCAGATGGAACGAGCCACTGGTGTGAGCTGGAGCCAAAGAACGAGCACAGCAGCGAGGTGAGACTGTCCTGCCTCGGAGCTGCACTGGTGTGATAACCAAGGTCTGGGCTGCAGGGGTTGTGGCTTTCCCTGCACTGGGGCTGGCTCAAGGGCTGCACCTTTTCAGGTCTGATTGCAGCCAGAACAACTCTGCATTTTCTCATCCAACAGACCTGCTCTCAGTAAGGCAAACTGTGATCATAAGATGACAATTCCAAATGTGCTTCTGAATATAATCTCGTCCTATAGTGAGGAGACTTAAAGTAAGCAGCTACTAAATGCTTACCCCATCCAATTCCATAATAATATAAGTGCTTGCTTTCTTCTGACCCAAATACTTTGATCACCATGCTGTAAAGATGAAATCCTTCCACCAACATCCATGCAAATGCACTCAGGAAGAAAAAATGAAGGAGAATGGCCAATATCTTGCAAGGCAGCTAAATTGGGAGTAAAAATGAATACATTACTTCTTTGTGACACAGTCACATCAGTTTTCTTTTTTTTAAACTTCTATAGACATTTACAGGCTAAATGCTAAATCACTGGAGTAAAACTGTCTTAGAAAGCAATAGACAATTCCATTTTTGTATTGCATTTGAAATGTTGGGACTTGGTAGTGCAATGAAAATGGAGGTTTTCCTGCCCAGACTAGAGCAAGGACATTCTAATGCAAATCCAATGGGACTACCTGTGTTCAAAAGCAATAAATTTGGGGTTAATTTGTGTAAGTGAGGTCTGTATGTGGTCTAGCATTTCACAAAGTTCAGTGACATATTATTAAACCAGATTAGCTTATTGACAAAAGCTGTAAGAGCCTTTCGAGTTAATTTTATCATAAGGCTATAAAATCCACTTTAATGCCTTTTGATTTCTACCAGAAGATTAGTCCACAAAAATCTAAATGCAACATAAAGCTGACGTCCAGGCTAGTTCTGTCAAATGGATATTTTCCAACTTTAGAGTAGCCAAACAATATGAATCACAAAGCAGCAGAAAAATGGCACACAGTGAAGTAGCAGGAGGTTGGTCTGTATAGAATTTTGTGTAATACCTGCTTGCAGATTTTACATAAAACCCATAGCAAAGTTGCTGCTCATTCTGGTTGGAGTTTTTGCCCTAATTATTGCTTAGCAGTTACTGTTATATGGCAAAATTGCCTTCAGTGAAAGCACTGAGGAGCTGAGCCTTCACACACTGAACCCAAGCACGTCTCCCTTGCTGCCCCCCGTAAAACACCCACTTTTAGCAGAACGCCTGTAAAAAGGCAGATCTTGCTCCTGCTGCTCCTAGAGGTGGCAGCTGGAGGGTCTGTGCAAATAGAAATAGCAGCCCAGCCAGCAGCAAGGTCTGTCCTGCTATTGCTGATGAGAAGGTGAAGCAGGCTTTCAGAAAGGCCAGACAATATTTGTCATTTTTTTTCCTGAGGACAGCCTTAAAACAGATAGGTAATTTTACAGCTATATCACAAACAAAAGCAGCTTGTTTCACCTCTCCTTTTGGATGTTCCCAGCAATTCCAGGCAGGAGAATTGAGTGAGATAGAGACAAATACCCTGATCCAGAACTGCAGATAGTAGAGACATTAGATTTTCCTGGTTGTGCTAGAAAAAACCCAGTGCTGGCTAACACCTTATACTTCAATTTTCATTTTCCTGTGTCTCAATAATATAAAGACACAAAAAGACATCCTGATTTTGGGAAGAATTGCCTTCCTGGAATATGTCATGATCAGCTAACTATTGAAGATAAGTGTCAGTGAGCAGCTTTTTATAAATAAATGAATAAACTAGGTGTACTTGAAAGATTAAAGTCCTGTTTGTGAAGATAGAGCTTTGTGGTTGAAAATCATTATTATTGTACAAAAGAAAAAAAAAATCCACTGTTATTCTACAAAAGAAAAATTGCTGCAGAACGAATTGTAAATCATTAAATAACGCAGCTGAGAATAGCAGGGGATGCTGTGTGCCATATCTGCAATCAAAGCTGCAATATCCCCAAGCCAGAGAGGGGAAAGGATGGGCAGGCCCAGGGCATGAGGGGATGCCAGCTCGGGCAGGGGGACACAGAGGGTCCTGCAGGGGACACAGAGCAGCCCAGCCCCACACTGCAGCCCTGGCACAGGCACAGAGCACACACTGACACCTGCCAGTGCAAACACTGCCTCCCTCTCTGTAAACCCGCTCAGCAGTCCAATTACAGCTGCAATTAAAGGTATTTAGGCTGCTGCCAGAGCTAGTCAGGAGTGGGTATCGACAGGAGACCAATAAAGGATGAATCACAACCCCCCGGACTCCAAGAGGACAAAGCAGAAAAATAAAAGCCCAGCAGACAGTATTTACATCAGGTCTGTCAACTTTCAGATCTTTATAGAGTTATTCCAAACAATTACAGCTCTTATAGAGAAGGCAGGGCTAAAAAATCCCTGGATTCTGTGAAGTATTTCATTTCCCAAAGCCTGGGGTGTAAAACAGCTCTCACTTGCTCGTGCTGCCATCCCAATTTCACCAAAGTAGGTTTGGGACAGGTTTAAGGGGAAATCTGCACCCGCCAAACTGCAGCCTGAGCCTGTGTGAGAACTTCACAAGCTGAGCTAAGCAGGGCCTGAGTGTGACCAAGGCAGGTCCTGAACGTGGGTGCTCTGGGGCTGGTACCTGGAGAACGTGGCTCTGCCTCCTCCAGCCCACAGCAGGACACAGCTGGAGCTCTATCACACAGCTGGACACACAGCTGGAGCTCCACACCAGGAACAGGCTGAGGCCCTGCTCAGCTGTAAAGAGGCTTTCACGCACCATCTGAAGTGACTCAGCCGAATTGTCTGACAATTTGGGATGGGTGAGAAAGAAAACCCTGTGAGAATACCTGACACTGTCATGCTAGGTGAACCTTCCATTGCCCTCGAGCCCATGTCCTTTCAACGGGGTTTTAGCTCTCTACTTAAAGAGGATTATTTTCATGCCTGGTTTCTACTGTCTTCAGTTTCATCTTTTGCTGCTCTCCAATGTCTCCATTTCATTTTCCTTCTGAACCATCCCCTCTCATTTTCTCCCTTGCACATTGCAGGACTCATTCAGGACCCATCTGAATGTTAAACAGCAAAGGAATATGAACTTAGTTTTCCAAAGTGCTTTTAGGTCCTCAGGTAATGACTGCCTGTGCAAACCAGACATTACAGTTATTTATAAACGTAGCAGAAATTCAAGGGATCCCATTTGAGCTGAATATAAATTTAGGTAGCCGTTGTATTGGCAAAATGAACAATGTGCAAACCTCATATTTACTTCTACTGAGAAAAAATACCACCATCACCCCCAATAACAGAAACCACTGGCTGCTTCTGAAAAATAATGTGGAGAGCAGCTGGTCACAAGGCCAGCCGAGTTTTTACCAGCACACACACAGTGGAAGTTTATTGTAAAATCAGGTTTTGCTTCTGCTTTTCAGGTGGAACTTTCCATCAAAAACCTCATGTTACTTTAAATTGCGGTTTTAAAATTAACAGGGGAAAGGAATTGGGTGTAGTGGTATGTGATGCAGTTAACTTGGCCTATTTGTTCTGCCCTAACTGGGCTGTTTTGGGTGCCAGTTTAATGGTTTAGAGCTGGTGCCCTGCCCAAGGAGCTCCCCTGCAGCAGGACGGCGTTTTTGGCTAGGGTGTGTTAGAGACAGATCTCCCCAGGCTGTGCCCGTGTCCCACCCTGCCTGGGGCTGCCCCAGGACCCCCGAGACTCACGGTTGCGGGGCTGAACTGGAAGCTGGCCAGCAGCAGGGCCTGGGCCAGCAGCACGGCGCTCGACAGGTTGGCGTGGATGTGGTAGCGCTGGTTGCGGATGGTGCTGACAGACCTGCGGGCACAGAAACACTCAGCACGGCCCCGGGGCACCGAACGGGCTCTAGGTCTGGCTGGGGTCACCCCGGGGCCTCTGGAGCCCTCCTGCCAGCAGCGTGGGCAGCCCCTGAGCAGGGCATCCCTCCGTGGGCAGCACCTGAGCAGGGCGTCCTGCCGTGGGCAGCACCTGAGCAGGGCATCCCTCCGTGGGCAGCACCTGAGCAGGGCATCCTGCCGTGGGCAGCCCCTGAGCAGGGCATCCCTCCGTGGGCAGCACCTCAGCAGGGCGTCCCTCCGTGGGCAGCCCCTGAGCAGGGCGTCCCTCCCCGTGGGCAGCACCTGAGCAGGGCGTCCCTCCCCGTGGGCAGCCCCTGAGCAGGGCATCCCTCCGTGGGCAGCACCTGAGCAGGGCATCCCTCCCCGTGGGCAGCCCCTGAGCAGGGCGTCCCGCCGTGGGCAGCACCTGAGCAGGGCGTCCCGCCGTGGGCAGCACCTGAGCAGGGCGTCCCTCTGTCCCCTGCAGGCACAGAACATCCACCTGCACGCGGCAAAGCGATGGCCAGCGACAGAATATCAGCAAGGGCTTGGTCCTGGAGGGCGCTGGGCTGACAAGGAGCTCACACCTCACCAAAAGCATGCGGCGCCTGTGCCCACTCTGTGCCAGAGCTCCTGGGTTTATTTTGTTGGTATTCGCCTTTCTGGGAAATGACATTGGTTCCAATTCTGATTTATACCAATATAACCTCTGAGAACGATAGCTCCATACACAGATGGGCAGTGCCTGCCTTGACAGGAACCTGACTGCGGTTTCAACATCATTTGAACATATCTCCCTTGGCTTTTCAGAAACCAGCTGGAAATCTGACAAGAACAGGCTTTCCTGGAAGCCTGCTGACCTTGTGTTTCTGTTCTCATCCCAAAATAAGAAACAGAAAACAAAAACATTGATCTGAACATCTCAGGCCTTGCCTTAAATTCTGTTCCCTTTGAAAAACAAACAGTGTTGGTGATAACAGGTTCCTATTCCAATGCACCCTCCTGCTGCCCTGCTCCATGGAACGGGAATGAAGAGGGAGAGCACAAGAAGTACTGAGATCCCAAAAGGTAACTCAAGGATGCTCTGCTGGTGCCAGTGGCTCTGTTCTGAGTGGCTCCATGTGCCACAGGCTGGGCAGCGTCACCCAGGAGGGTGACAGGCTCACTGTCCCCCGGGAAGGGGCTGCCCTTGCCAGGACATGGAGAAGCACAGATCTTGCCAGATTCTTCTGCACTTATGTCACAGTCATCCAACACCACATTGCAAAATTCCACTTCAGCTGCTAAACGAGACCCTGCTCTCCAGTGAAAAGATAATCAAATTATTTTCAATTGGCAGTTTGAAGGATGCTGTATGTAGGTGGGGGGCTTAACCCTGTGACAGTCAGATGGCTCCAAGCTCTCTTCCAAGTATTCTGTTTGCCTCCAGCTCCTTGAGGAGTTTTGAGCCCTGCTGCAGCAACACCTCCTCCTTTTGCTCCTTTTTCCTTTCTAAACACTCCAACATCCAATTTTGCCCTCAGACTAAAGTGGAGCAGATCATTTCCCTTAGCCCAAACATGCCAACAGCACAGTGTCAGATAGGCAGATGTTGGACTTATTTAGAGTGGATTTTGCCACACATTATGCTCTTAATCCAAGTATGACCAACATAGATCTCAAAACTTGGAAATAATACGGGGTCTGGAAAAAAACAAGCATTGCAATCAGTTTACTGAGATTCAGCTAGTCCTTTTCCCTAGAAACTGGCCTCTTAACAGCATGTCCAAAATACAAGAAAACAAGAAGAATCAAACCCTTAAGTGGGAACAATATGGTTTAGTGTGTGAAAGGAGACAAGAATCCCACTCCTTGCTGTACTCCCAAAGTGCTGCACAGCCTTGGACAAGTTACTTCACCCTTAGTCAGGTTTTCTGTTTCTTATTTAGACACAAACCTTTATGAAAGCTTTTTTCCAGAAATGTTTGTATGAAGCCCAGCTGGGCCTCAAACTCATTTGTCACCAGGGGAACACAAATAGGAATAAAGGCCCTGAGTGCCCTGGGGCAGAAACCCTCCCAGCACAGAGAGCCCTCACAGCGCTGCCCTGCTCTGGGCAGGAGGTGCAGAGGTTTCTAACCACGAGCCAAGGAGCGAATTTCACACTGCTTACAGTGTCCTTCACCCCAGTAAAGCAGCACAGAAAAGCAGCCTGATGGAGAACAGCGAGACACTTGAACATAAACGTGGGCTGCATGAGGTAATTGTGTACAAGCTGTGTGAAAATAAAGTCAGGCAGCCAGTGCTGACTGAGACTTCCTTACTGGGCATTCCTTTCTGAGCACCCTGCCTCACAGGCAGGGCAGTGGAACAGCAGAAGGCGCTCTCTGTGTACTCTGAGCAACCCAGAGATGTGGGGGGCAGAGGGGGTGACCCTGCAGTCCCTGCTCACCTTGTACTGGAGTCCACACCAAGGCCTCCTACAAGGCTCTTTGCAAGGTTCCTAAACTACAGCAAAGCATAGACAGCTAAAAAAAAATCAAAACCTCTCACGAGATTGAAATAGCTGGCTATATAAAGACCATCCCATTTCAGGAAATGAAAGTAATTTAGAAATAACCAACCAAGCGTTACAAATACATGTGCAGGATCTGATTAAGGAAGGTCGTAGAATTAATAGCCTTTGTTTTATCCTGAGCAGCTGAAGGGGTCCTGCTTGCCCTGCTGAGTGCTGGCTGCCCAGCAGGGATGAAGTTAAAATTACTCACGACAGCACGGCGAACGTGACCAGGGTGATCGTCAGGCAGAGGATGGACAGAGCACAGCCGATGTAAGTGATGGAGGAGAGGGCCACCTGGTGTTCTCTCGTCAGCTGCAGCGAGGAGAGGGAACAGAGCTGTGAGATGGTGTCACACTGAGCACAGAGACCAGAACAGAGCTGTGAGATGGTGTCACACTGAGAGAGACCAGAACAGAGCTGTGAGATGGTGTCACACTGAGCACAGAGATCAGAACAGAGCTGTGAGCTGGTGTCAAATTCAGCACAGAGAGTCCAGAACAGAGCTGTGAGATGGTGTCACACTGAGCAAAGAGAGAGCAGAACAGAGCTGTGAGCTGGTGTCACACTGAGCACAGAGACCAGAACAGAGCTGTGAGATGGTGTCACACTGAGCAAAGAGACCAGAACAGAGCTGTGAGCTGGTGTCACACTGAGCACAGAGAGAGTCCAGAACAGAGCTGTGAGATGGTGTCAAACTCAGCACAGAGAGTCCAGAACAGAGCTGTGAGATGGTGTCAAACTCAGCACAGAGAGACCAGAACAGAGCTGTGAGCTGGTGCCACACTGAGCAAAGAGAGAGCAGAACAGAGCTGTGAGCTGGTGTCACACTGAGCACAGAGAGAGTCCAGAACAGAGCTGTGAGATGGTGTCACACTCAGCACAATCAGCCCTGCCCACAGTGTCCCTGTCCTGTGTCACAGCCCGGGGCCTCAGCAGCAGCAGTTCCTGCTGTGGCTGCAGGCTTGGGCAGCCTGGGCAGCTCAGCCCAGCAACTCGCAGGGCCCTGAGATGCTCTCAGTGATGCTCACAGGGACACTGGCAGTGATACTCCCAGTCATTCCCATCCCTGTGCAAGCACCCCTGTGCAGGGAGACCCAGCAAACCAGAGAACCCATCCATCACAGCAGTTCACAGCCATTGAAATGACAGATCCATCACTGGCTCTGTGCAATGGATGGAGCCAGCAGCGCCTGCTGAGGGAGCTGGGCTCACACTCCAGCATGGAAACCCCAGCACGGACCCAGCATGAGGGCAAAGCTCTGCTCTCTGCCTCTGCCTGCTGGCATCTCTTGTGGAGGTAGTGCAATTGTTAGGAACATTTGAACTGTAACTCCACCAGGACCTGTGTTAGACCTGGACAGAGTCAATGCAAGCAGGACAGGGTGGTTTGGCCACTCATCCTAAATTAATCAGCATGTGTTTTAACTTTCCATGCAAGTTCTCATAAAAGAATGACAAAAGAGCCCCACCCAGCAAAGCGAGCCAGGCAGTATTAATATGTAATAAGTAGAACAGAGTTAGGCAGGAAAAAGCTTTCTCATCCTAGAAGAATTTTCAAACATTTTTCCTGACTTGATTTTGGATAGACTTGACATTTTCATAAACTGAAAGAAAAAAATTAATCAAAAAGTTTTAATTATGATGCTTGAGATACTGCGTTATTGTTTCAATTTCAATTTACTATTAATTAAATTCCAAGCTGAAAAAGATTCATTGATTATAAAAAAATACTAAAAGGAATGATATCTTTCCAAAACTTTTTTACAGCACATTTATCTAATAAAAACTAGTCCTTTCACATATGTTTGGGATTTTCTATTATTTTACACACACACACAATAAAACTTCCCACCCAAATGAAGTATTCCATCAGAGATTATCAAACCGAAGCAGCTCAACCAATAAACTCCCCATTAAAATTCCTTTTACAGGGGAGAAATAACGTGCCATGTGGTCATGGGAAAACATAAATACAGACAAAAAGATGTGTTATGTATGTGTGTTTTTAGTGTAATTATCTGCCAAGTGCAGCAGCTCACGTGTGCTGGGTTTCCAGCAGAAGAGCTCAGCAATCTGAGAGCCTTTAAGGGATGCACTGAAAGACAACTGTTGCTATGGTGTTCCTGTTCCTAGGAAATATGATGCAGCTCTTGAGTATTTTTTCTTTTCCAGCCAAAGACACATTTCTTTTCCCTGACTGGACAGCATCAATTACAGAAACAAAAGAGTTCTGTGTACTGGAACAGCTTTAAAGCTCCAGATAATTCCTACAAAAGAGATGCTGTCATCCCTCATCCCCCAAAGCAGGCATGCACAGGCATTCTGCACAGAATATTCCTGAAACGGGAATAATCTGTGTGGTAAATGGAGCAGCTTGGAAGTGATTTTCTCATCAGGTACATTCATGTCCAAAATGCATGGACCTTATTTCCTGGTGCCTCCACCCTTTTCCCTGGCTGCAGGTGGCTCACCATTCTGCAGGAGGAGGAGGGGGGCTGAGGAGGCTTTTCAGATGTAAAGTCACTCTGAAATCAGTGTTTCTCAGCAGTCCTTAAGCCAGAAAATGTTCCCTGGAGAGTTTCCCTGCTCAGGGAGAATTCAGATTTGCAGTGCTCTGTCCTGGTGCTTGCCCTGGCAGAGATCCAGAGCAGTGCTGTGCCCTTACTGTCACCGACAAATGCAGAAGGGCCAAGGAGCAAACCAGGGGAAATGGGCAAAAATCACAGAAAGGCTGGGTTGGAAGGGACCTCAGAGCCCATCCAGGGCCCCCCCTGCCATGGCAGGGACACCTCCCACTGTCCCAGGTGCTCCCAGCCCTGTCCAGCCTGGCCTTGGGCACTGCCAG